>MU184504.1:71199-141834 GCA_016904865.1 Pissodes strobi
TGTTGGGGGTTTTCTCTCCTTCGAAGGACCAGTCAAACACACAGGATGTTTAACAAATGTTACTTTAATGAACTATATTTATTTTACAGAAAAAGAAACAATATTTAAATTTAGGTAAGCCGCGGTACAGACGCTTCGGTCGGCTTCTCGAATCGTTCTCTCTTCCCCTCCCGTCGCGTCGAATTGACAGATAGCAATGTTGCCGCTGTGAACTGCATTTATCATCCCGGATGGGACAACAGCAATAATAACGTTGGCGTTGTTACGCAAATACGCATGCAAAACAACGGGATGGACATTTGAACGGTCTGGCTAGACGCAAGTGCAGGCGTCTAGGTGCACCGAAATGAATTTTCATTGCGAAGCTTCGCGTATATGTATCATATGATTTTCATGAAACGTTGACTATTACTTCACTTCACGCATGGCCCACAGCTCGTTTCGTTTGCTTCGGAGCGCCGCCAAACAACACTAACCCAAATTTTTAAAAAGAAACAATCGTACCCGTAAAAAAATAAAAAGCCATCTTTCGCCACTGACTGCAATCGAACCCGGGCCGCCGTGTAACAAGCACAGCGTCTAGCCACTGCCACTGCACCACCAGGCTTACTGAAAGCAATTGACCGAAAACAAAGCCTTTTGCCAAATGTGTGTCAAAAACTAAACATGCGCGAAACTTCGTAATCGAAATCAATTTCAGTGCACTTGCTTCTTTAAAGAGAACAGCAGGTTCCAAACCCCAACATAGAAGCCTATTGAATTGCATAGCTTACTGCTGCTCCCTGATCGGATTGAAGTACAAATACTACCTGTAAATAGTTGTTTATGTGAATCTTTGTTAGAAAAGTTGTAAGATTAGGTAAACGTACTGCATTTTTTATTTATTTTTCTTCATTTTGGGCATGCCTTGGGTTAGTTTTGTTTGTAACGAGCGAAGTGAGAGGAGAAACATGCGTGAAGTGAAATATTAGTTTAATGATAAAATAATTGGGTCAAGATCCGTATTATAGTGGATATACAGCAGCTTGCATGTGTCCGCGAAACATAGTACAACAATAATAACGTTGGCGTTGTTGTTAAAACATACAAATTTGAATCACCTGCCACATCATGCGCATTCGGAACTGCGGATTAGAAAGTTGAACGGACCTGCTATATTTAAGTTGCACGGTCCGGACCATGATTTCAACCGGATGGTGGTTGACAAGACGTGGCCCTACCGCATCAGAGGGCTTCAGAGTTGTGCGCGCATCACACTGTTGAAAAAAAATTCTAATATTTCACTTCACGTAAAGCCCTCCGCTCGCTTCGCTCATAACGGGGGCGTAACCCTCAGAAACTAACCAAAACTAACCCATGGCACGCCCCAATGAAGGAAAAAATCTTTTTACACATAATATTGGAAATAAAAAAATCTTGCCACTGGAATCGCACCCAACCACTGAGCTAGGGACCAGTTGAGAGCAATCCGCTAGACCTTAAAGATATTGTAATGTAATGCGCGCGCAACTCTGAGGCCCTCTGATGCGGTACGGGCAACGGTGCAACGTCTTCTTGCTGGATTCAACAATTTAGTTCAATCCGGCTTTTCAAGTGATTTAGACTAAGTCGCAGATGGAGTCTGTATAAAAACAGATATTAAGGAAATCGACTTAGGGGGACACTGATATTAGCTGATATCAATAGCTCAACTGTCTGTTTTTGATGTGTAAACATCTTACGCGGCGGTATAAGGGTAAATCTGGGCAAATGGGACGGAAATGTGTAAACCGATGTGACATCACGGCACATATGTGCCGTGGTGACATCATAACCCATGCGCATTGAGGAGCAAGCTAATCCAGGTCGGCCCCGAAGGACGGCCGAGATTGCAACGACTCAAGTGGCCATCTAAGAATCTAACCGCTAAGGCGGTATTAGACTTTCATTACACATCAGTGTCTCGATTACTAGCAGACTCGCTCAATTTTTTAAATATAGGAACTGTTTAAGCTGTAATTTGTGATTTTATTTAAAATGCAATCAAATAATGATTACGGGATAAATGATAAAAAAAAGGTTGCGTCCGATCGGTTGGATCGGATTAATTCTTAACAATGTAACTACAGCACACGGCTCTATCTCGAGGGTTATGACCTGCACCCACTGGTTTTATTAGCAAATATTGCTTGGAATAAATTCTCGCGATCGCTTACGAATCCATAAGTATTTACTTATGCTCTGTGTACTCCGTTACTTTTAGAAAACGCTTCATTTTTAATTCCACCGCTCTTTCGGGGTCGGAAGTAAGTGGCGCCTCTATGTTTGAAATTTGAAGAAAGGAAAACATCGAACATCCAAGCAACTTCCTTTTCATGGTGGACGTCGTGTCCATTAAATGTGTGATTGCAGAATTTAAGTTTTTATAACTAGAAAATGGTAAGTCATGGCATTTTAAATAACAACATATTATTGGCTCATGCTAAATCCTTAAATAACCTCATGGTGTTGAGAGGTTTAACTTTTTAATAAAGCCATGACCACGTGTATTGGTGGTCCTGTGGTCCATGATTCCATAAAAAAATGTGCTGATTTATCTCAAATTTTACGGTATGTTCAAACAAACACATTTGTTTTTTGATTCTATTGGTACCTAGTTTACTCAGACGTTTTTTTTTTTATTTTGAACTGAAATTTACCCCTATACTTTGACATGACATGATGAGTTGTCTTTTGGTCCGTGTTGCTGACATCAAATGATTATTTACAAAAGCACTGAATTCTCTAAATGTATTTTTATTTATTTTACTTTAAATTTTGTATGTTAGACCTAGTGTTCTTTTAGGCATTGTCGACGGCTCGTCCGCTTGTTAGCGTTTATAATGAAAAATCTGAAGCAGTTAAGGGATCCAGCATTGCACTCCCAGCTGTCTTCAAAGCTCCTATTAGACCCGATGTTGTAAACTTTGTACATCAACAAATTTCCATGAATCATCGTCAGCCCTACAGTGTTAGCGACAAGGCTGGTAAGATCCTTATGTTTTTAGTGATTTGTTATCTAAATATGTAATTATTGCATCTGCAGGGAAGATAATAAAGTTCATGTATACAGATACTGTTAGATCTTTGCAGTATAATCAGAAAGGGGATTGTCAAACTTCAAATGCTGTTTGTTATTGTTGTAGGCACAAGCATGTTCTCCACATTCACAAAGCATATCCTAGATTAACTACTCATTTTGGAAAGTTGGAGATATATATCTATATGTTACACACAATGCATTGTGAGATAAAATGCAACAGGTATAAAGAACACATCCTATTTAGTAACCAGAACAACTATCGCCTGATAAATACATTTAAGTGTTCTTTTAGTAAATTGTGTTGAAGAATAATGAAAGTACATTTAATGCAATTAAACAACAAGCTTATCACCTGCTTAAATGTTTTATTTATACCTGTTGGTATTTTATCTTACACAAATGTGTTAATAATTTCAATTATTGATCTTGTGACATGGATATTTCCATTTTAAGTTCTGAGTTTATAACAAATCTGTTTCCTGGTGGAAAAGAAAGATGAATTGATCCTAAATTAAATGCAGAAATTATTTTGTATGAAAAGATTTCAGAATTGACACATTTATTTCTTATTATGATGATCTGCTTTTGGTCCGTGTTTATGAATCAATGATTTTATTTTCAAAAGCGCTGATATTTAATAAACAATTCTTTTCTGCAAACATTTGTCTCTGAGTCGAAAGGGTAATTTTTTTCTCATTTGTTAAGGTCATCAAACGTCCGCTGAGTCCTGGGGAACTGGTCGTGCTGTTGCACGTATCCCTCGTGTCCGTGGTGGTGGTACCCACCGCTCTGGCCAGGGTGCATTTGGTAATATGTGTCGTGGAGGTCGCATGTTTGCTCCAACTAAGCCATGGCGCCGTTGGCATAGGTAGGTAATACATTTGATTGATATCTATTCCGAAACTGCTATTTTTTATTTATGACAACATATCTCATTTTGGCTTGTGTTTACAAATTGTTACAACTTTAAAAAAGCAGTAAACAAACACTTCTTGAAAAGTAATTTCTGTTGTGCAATATGAACATATATAATACAGTTTTGTTTTATTGGATGGATGATCTTAGAATTCAGTGAAGTTATATCAGTGTCTCAAAAATTATATCTTTAATTGTTGTCTTATGTAGCTTGTAGATAAAAATAAAAAGAATGCATGTGGCACAAATAATAATAATTGTTGGAAAAATTTGCCTTTAAGAATATATTTATGGTCTTGGTGACATATAGGTTGTGTTGTGTTGATTATGCAAATTTTCGTTTTTTCACTAGAAAGGGGATGTCCTATAGAATAGTTTAAGCCAAAAAAATCGAAGGATCCGCCACATTTGAGCCGAAAAAATGTCCCTAAAGCTCGATTTTTGACTCTAAAGTGACCTAGAACGGGGAACTTCAACTAGTTTCCCAGGTGAACGTGAAAATAAGGAAATCTTAGTAAGCGATGCTGAGGGTCAGGCACAGTGTTAATGTATGAAGTCAAACAACGACGTCTTACCAATAGACCCCGTATTGCTATTTGGGATGCATAGGGTTGTTTGTCTACAACATATACAATGAGGGTTGCTAGGCGGGGGGTTGCTGGCGGTGCAAATGTAAACATAATCCATGGGCGTGCGGATTTATAGGCACTGTTATTTTAAATGTATTACAAAATTTTGGAAATACTATTTCATTTTTAACTTTATAAGCACAATGTTGTAAAAGACAAACAGAGATAACCCACATTGGCCTCATGAAAGAAAGAATTGTCTTTACTGAAAATAAAATTAAGGTAAGTATATTACTAATAATTATATTAAAAAATATAATTATTGCTTACAGTTAGTATGGCCATAATAAATATTGACGAAAAAAATAATGACTACTTTATTTAAATTAGACATACAAATCAACATATAACCTATAAAATGATTCACTGGTAAGTATACATTTACAATCAGTTAAATTTTTGAAAAAAAGGTAGAATATTAATTTTCATTTCAACCCATATTCTGAATTTGATGATACAAAAGTTGTGTCGAAGCAGGGAAATAAAACGATTTTTATTTTATTGCTATGAAATTTCATTGTTTTTTTTTATGAAATGTTACAAAAAAAATGGGCCTTCTAAAACTAAAAAATTAGTATTTTTAATTCAACAAGAAAGACATTTTGCGTGATATTTCTGAATGTTTGTACCTAATTGTTAGGCTTGCTATAGCATAAATTTTAAACTGCTGTGTATAGGACGAGATTCATGTTATCTCATTATGAACCAACGAATTCTAACTTGACTTAGTACAGTAAACATTTCAAATCTTAAAATTTATATTTTTTTTACTGAAATCAACATGGGCGTTAATGGCATTCCATTTTATACTATTAAAGAAAACTGAAATTCAATAGTTTACTGTATTTATCAAATTTATGCTTTTTATTTTATTAATAACAAATTTTACATACTTAAACTAAATTTAATTAATGTAACTAATTATAAACACAAACATAGTTTCATCACTAATCAAACAAACTTTACTTCTCTTGACACATGTATGATTAACAAAGTTAACAAGTTTTAAAGGAGATGAAAACTGAAATAAACAAAAATTTGATTGTTTAATGAAAAACTATGATTTTATACTTATTTACTAAACCAAAGTTACCAATCTAAACTGCTGGTCATATTAACCTGACTCTCTCTGGCATTTTTATCCTTAAATATCAGTCAAAAATACTAAATACAAATATTTTAAATTTGCAGATGATACTGGCTTAGTGTATACAACATACAGTGGGGAGGCATTGGTCAACACCGTTAATAAAGACTTGGAGAAATACACCAACTTATTATGTTATAATAAACTTAAAATTAATATAAAAAAATTAATTTCGTGCTCTTTGAGCAGAAAATAAAATAAGTGATGAAATAAAAATTCTCCCAACGTGAGAATTCGTTGACAATTCACCCCTTGAGGAAGTCACACATATCAAATAGGTACTTGGGATTGATTATTGATCATAATTCAAATTGTAGTGAACATATTCTATATCTGGAAAACAAAATTTTGCCAATGACTCAAAAGGCCTGTTCATTTGGTCTGCTCTCACACTCTACTCTAAGCGGCTTGAAGCAGGCGATCGATGTTCATTAGGCTCAAGCAACTGATATTTTTTTCTTCGCTTGGGATGGAGCTCTGTGCTTGAGATCAGTTATATCATGCTATACTTGCACCTAGTCTGGAGGTGGAGCAGTTAGAGCAAAAGCAGAAAGATGGCAGATAATCAACAAAAACCGCGGAATATAAAATAATAATATGACTCCACTTTTTATATTTTGAAAGGCTGAAAGGCATCGCGGACTTTTTTGAGAAAAATATCCTTATATATAAAATATCCTATCCACGTGCTGTCTTAACAAAAAGCGCGTTCATTTGGGGCAGCAAGCTAGAAAGTCGTCCGAGCAGGAAATAACTGCTTGGAGGGCAGTTATGGAATTTCGTGTTCTGCTCTTAGCTGATTTCTTTGATTTTCCCAGCAGGTTGAGCAAAGCCAAATGAACAGGCCTAAATAGTATACAGATGTAGAGCATACTTAATTAACAAAATAAAATACAGGGTGTACAGTACCTTCTTCATGTCATATTTTGGATATTTATTAATTTGTGGTCCGGGTGGGAAGACAAAGTTTGATGTAGTACAAATACTTCAGAATAGGGCTATAAAAATGTTTTTCAATTATGGTAGGTTAACTTTACTGAGACCGTTTAAACAGAATTAAATGTTCCAAGATTGTGTATAATTCTAGAGTTAGAGCAAGCTAAGTTATTTTTAAAATACTAAATGGAAATCAAAGATATAACACTGAAATCCTCTTATCTAGTCATATTCATAGTCATGGAACCAGATCTCAAGGCAATATTTCAATAAGTAACATAGGATTAATCAACCCATATGTGTTAGCAGCTAAGTTATATAATAATCTACTAGAAAATCTAAATCTTGCCAGAAGTTACAGAATATTAAGATATATAAATATAGAATAGATTAAAATCTATCCAAGAGTTATATAGTTTCCAAGTTCTTGAGACCAGAGCTAAAAAGCACTTTTTAGAGAAGGGAATTTATTATTGTAATGTACATATATTGAAGTTAAAAAAATTTCTTTTAAAAAAAATCTGGATTTTTGGTTGTAGCTCTAAATAATAACAAATATATAATAATTATTGATTTTTAAAAAGTATTGTTTTTGTAAGCATGCTTCTAACTCGATTTGAAACATTTAGATCTTGTTTTTTGACGGTTTCATGATAAATTCTAACTCTAAAATATTGGTTTAAAATAAGTTTAATAAAATCTATAAAGTGATCCGAGATAATATCTTCATCATAAATATGATCCCCAAAATTATCGTAAATGTTGGAAGGTAGTACTCGAAGACAATTATTAATTAAAACCAGATTAATTTGCTTTGTGTTTTTTGAAAAAATATTTAACTTATCTCTACAGTGCCTTAATGTCCTTTCCGCAAGCTGACAAATATTTGTTAAAAATTTTGACGCTCTAAATAAATTGCCATATTGCTTTCTTAACTGCAAAAAAGAAAATGATGCTTCACCTTTTAACAAAGCAGCACATTTTGTGCATTTTATATTTTTGGAAACGGATTTTCCAACAAATCCAGAAATATAATTTATTATATCCTCAGTGTAAGTTGTTAAATGCCATGCCTGCGAATTTAAAAAGTCCAATTCCAGTTCATCATCATTACTTAATGTTCTTACTTGAGGATCATCATCAATTAATTTTATTTGAGAACCACAATGTAACACTGAAGTCATATCTAAAGCTACTGCATTCCCAGTATCAGCCCCCTTAACTTCCACATGAACTAACAACCGTTTGTAGGCATTTTCAAATTGTTTAGCTGTGGGATTATTGTTATGTCCTCCCCTACTCCTAATCGCACTAAAAAAAATTTCTAAATGATCTTGAGAAAGTTTGTAGGTAGATAAAAATTTTAATGATGGGTTAGTTGGTTTAACATATATTTCAAACAGTTCTGTAACGGATTGAATGTTTATCAAAAATCCCAGAAATCCTGTTTTTCTCCCTGACAGTAAAATAGATTTGCCCCCGTATTTTAAACCCAATATATATTCCCTAATTGACCTCATACGATTGAAAATAAAATCTTTATTATCTAGAAAAATTGCAGCTTTATACTTGTATTTTGCAAATTTGTGCCTTGAATTGAAAATATCGAATATATCATTGCAATTAAGAATAAATTCTGACGTTGCTTGTGAGTTTAAAAAATGAGGATGCTTTAGATCTAAATTAAGGTAATTTAAAGCATCTGCTACACTTTTGCTCAATGTTTGAGCTGCTATTTTTACTTTCATCTTTTCCCTTGTCCATTCTAAATGTCTCTTTTTCAATTTATTTCCAGCATGTAGTCCTTCATCTACTTGAAGTTCTACTAGAGATTTCAAGTACCGCCACTCAATAGCTTCATCGTTACTGTTTTTTAAAGTTTTATAGTGACCTAATGCATTTCTTATTAATTTCAACATGTGGCATGCGTCAAGAAATATAAAAATTTTTTTATTGGTGTTTGGATGGATAAAATAAGTTTTTAGCGCATTTACGTTATCAAAGTTAGCCCCAAGTGCTTTAGCCATAGAAATATTAGAAGCTGAAGCGTCAAAAGTTAATGAGCTTAAAATTACACCAGATTCATGTATAAAGTTTAAACTTTGTTTTATAAGATTGCTCTTCTCGACTCCACTTAAGCCATTCAACAAAAAATATCCTATAGGAACCTTCCATGATTGGTTAAGACCAACCAGCATGAACACAAGAGCTTCCTTGGCTTCTGGTACTATATCAGACTCCAAATGAGATCCAACGTCAACATATCCATAGAATTTTTTGCCATCCCATTCAATTTGCTTACGAATAGATATCTCATCAACTGTCATGTTGCAAATAACCTGGGAATTTTTCAATGCGGCCTCAGAAACTTTAATTTTTAATGCAACTAGCGCCTCTTTCGAAAAACCAGGTGACCCATCGACAGAATGATACCATTTTGCAATAGTACTAGGATGGGGAAGAGACTTATTAAACTTTTGTCGTACGTATGTATATGCCTTCGGAGAATAGAAATTCAATGTCATAGCAAATGCTCTGAAGTTAGGATCATATTTTTGTTTTGTTGGCCCCATTAGGAGTCTTGAAATAATTTCCTTTGAGGAGTCTGGTACAGTTTCCTAAAAGAAATGTAAATTTATAAGCAAAACAATGAATGCATCAAATCAATATGTTAGAACACAGTTTTATATACTGTAATGTGACATATTTTCAAAAATTAAGATACTTTATTCTTGGTCGTTCCTAATATTTTCGCAAATATTGAGCACCCTGTATACAAATTAAGGAAAGTTATATGATTTACTGGTGTTTCAGGACAAGCAGGCGTTTTTATGAAGAACACCTTTTTTTCATAAACCCACAAATAAAGAAGTTTTTCCTCTTCCGAACTCAATCAGTGGACACACTGTAGATACATTGAAATTTGAAACTTATTTATGAAAGTTGAAAATCAGAAACAAAAACCAAATAGAATTACTAAGATTTAACTAAGGTTAAATCTTACTAACTCTATTTGGTTTTAATTTTCAGGTGACAATTTTCATAAATAAGTAGAATTAAAGCTATCCATCTACCGATAAAATTCAAATGTTACCAAAGAGTATACAAAAACTTACACAAGTCAACTTAGTTAATTTTTTTGCCGTTTACCCTTTCAGTGTTGCAAACATTTTAAAAAGTTTAATAAAAATATAACCTTTTGATGATTTTTTTTCAGTAAGCTTCAGTATAATTTTTAGTAGTCTACCAACTTAAACTATTTTTAAAATTTAGTCCCAACAAGTGTTTTAAACACACTAACCCTGCTCATAGAAGCAACAACAAACAATATTTGACATTTTCCAACTATTTACTTGCATTGGATTAAATAATCATGCTTAGAAAATTTTTAAGAGATTATAGAAATTAACTACTTCAAAAAATTGTCTAGTTACTTACTTTCACAACTTGCTCAGCATTCTCTGTCATAAAATTGTTTTGTTGTAAGAATTTAAGCAATGAAGTCATACATTTAATTTTTTGCCTTAACCTTTGATTGGCTCGCCTTTCATTAGCCAATTGTTTTTTTTTCTTTAGATAGGCTCCTTTCGCAATATTCCAGTTAATTTTAGCCTTTCTTGGTGTAGAGAAATCGTCACTCTCAATATCGCCAATGTAACGTTTTTTTGTAAAACTAAAAGTGACAAATTCAAATTACATTAGATTTAACCTATAAAACTGATCAGAAATCTTTTAAACAAGAAACCAAGCTTACCGTTTAGTTTTCACCTTTGAACTTTCGCCTAATTTAGTGCAAATATTTTCACTGCTTTGTGGCTGATTTCCTTCAACTCTTCTCCTGAAACAAACAACTAATTAGAGCAGTTATAAGTAACAAAAAGCTGAAGTAAAACCATGCTGACAGTTATTTACAAAACAGGTCCATAATCCTAATATTAGGTGGGTCCAATGTTATAATAAATAAGTTTTTATTACGCATGCATCATAATCAATGATTATCGCACGCTGCAGCGTGCATAAAATGATGTTTATGATGCGCCTACTTTTTTAAAGGTTGCTATAGAAACATTTGATCATGTCAAATGTGACAGATTAATATATTCGTATTAAGTCTAATATTTAAAGCATTTTTGAGATTATGATGCATTCGTAATAAAAAAATAGCGTATGATATACGTGTATAAGAGGCCTTTAAAGCCCTTGCGACTTACAAAACACTCCGCTGTTGAAATATGTCGCGCGTGCTTTAAAGACTCTCTTATACACTTATATCATAATATACTATTATTTACGACAGTTACCTTTTCCTAGATGGCTGTTCACTATCTGACAATGACAGAGTAGAAGAAGATGACCATTTTTGCATCCCATGCATAACTTCACTTGCAGTGACGGTTGACTCTGAACTTGGTGCAGCGATATTTGTCCTGCAAACAGATAAAAGGCATACATATCATTTTTATCATAGAGACTGGTATGAAGCTTAATTTAAAAAAATACAGGTGTGCCAATAGCCTTAAAATATGTTATTATATTTTTAAGAAAATGAAAAAAGATTGACATACCCATCTCCTCTCGCTTGTTCTAGTTGAAAAGAACCAAAAGATCTTTCTGACGCAGTCAATGTAGAGGAAGAAATTGTAGGAATTTTCACCAAGACGTCATTGCTAAAAATAAACAGCAGGTGTAAATATGATGAATGTCATTCATTATTATTACAACAGTTGAATTCAATAAAAGTGATTTATTTTAGAAAACATGCTTACTTTGAAGTGTTGGGAACATTTTCAAAATGTGCAGGAACAGTAGCTGGAAGGGACTCGATGCCAGATATTTCAGAATTCATAGACGCTGTCTCTGTATCTTCTTCGGAAGTAGGCAGTTTCTCAGGAGAATAGGAACAACTAGGTCTAAAAACATAATACTAAAGAAATATTTGTTTCCTATGTGATCTTAGCAAAAAATGCAGTTAAATAACAGTTAACTAGATAGAGAGAAGTTAACCCTTGCATAATAACTGAGTGAATAAGACTACTACGTTTATTAATGACAGCAATAATAGTGGAGGAAACAGAACTGCAGTAAAAGCCTAAATTCAAATTGAAATTATTCAAATTATTTATTGGTGTTAATGTGCACAAGTACTTGCACTGTAGGTACACAGTAATTTTAATGCCAGATAAATAAAGCATTTTTCTATGATTTATAGTCACTTAACTTGAAAAAGATGTTTCCAATTTTTTTTTAATATACATTACCTCTCATCTACAGCAACTTCATGTAGTTTAGGTATTGCAGTAGCAATTAACTGTCTCCGAAATATTATTTCACCAGATTCTCCCCGAACTTCTCTAACATTAAAGTCATTTTCATTAAAATGATCGGAACAAACATGAATTAATGACTGTGTCTGTGGCAAACTTATATCCAAAGCTTCTGCCCATTTCATCCTTCTCTCCATGTCTGATGGAAACCTTAAAAGATTATGAAATGAAAACTACACTCGTCACAAAAAGTATCGCATATTGAAATGTCTTCCGTTAAGCTTTCATGTTACCTTACATTGACAAAAATGTGTATAGATTTTGTATTTAACAAAACACAAAGTTGAATGAAAAGTGATCTTGCTTGGGAAAAATCCCTCTTTTACCAAAATTAACGTTTGAAGATTTTTTGCCAACTTTTAACTTCATAAGATGTTTTTATACAGCTCTAGAAACTTTGCTAGTACCCTGTATAAAGAAACAATTCGTTTTTAGATCATATTTGCCAGTTTTTTTCCTATTAGACTCTGAAACTCTGTACACTGTTTTAAAACAATCTATAGGTATACTTTTTCATGAAGGCATATTATATTTGATAGCTTAAGGAAATAGGCTTATGCGATACTTTTTAGATATGTTTATATTAAAGTATTGCATACAAAAAGCACTAAAATGTTTTATTTAGGGTTTAAATCCTATAAATATACCTAGGAACAAGAAGTGTGAACGACCTTAAAATAATATTAAATTTTTTACAGCAATGTTTTATAAAGCATGTTTTACATTATCCAATTTCTTGTACAAGAAGTTATACAATTTCTTGAACAATCCAAATTGTATATACCTAGTTTCAAACAGCAAATTGTGGCAGAAATTTTATCTGAATCCAAAATTGTACAAGCTATATACAGGAAATCTGCATCAATCCAATTTATCTTGCCCAATCTTGAAACAATTTTTACTCTACAGCTTCTTGTTCAAGTTCAAGAAATAGGATAATGCAAAACACGCTTAATTTAACAAATAGTCAGTGCTGAATTGCTTTGTTTCTGAAATAGTTAAAACTTAAAATTAGCTTTTTCCTGAACGCCCGTCTAGCGACGACTATGTGCCTTTCTTTGTTGATACTAGGGTTTTGTTTACTTACTGATGAAACGACAAAATACATCCCTTGAAGTAAGTCTTGTTGCACACAATACACTTTTTTACCATTGTCTTGTCCTTTTTTTAAACGAGAACACTTCAAAAACCTCAAAAACACTCCAAAAACTCGTAAAATGCACAAAATATCACAAAGAATAATGGCCGCCACGATCTGTTTACGTTCTCATGTTGCACGTTCCGGCAGTCACGTTGCCAAGTTGGTTCAATTTTACTTCGGGCGGGGAATTGTTTTCTATCAGTTATTTTTTTATTAAAAACGATTTGCATGTTTTTAAAGAACTTTTCTATCTAGAGTAATTAATTTCGAGATCTAAAGAACATCTCTCTTCAATTGCTTTCCCCCAGTACATAAAATAAAAAAAAATCATGCAGTACTTAGGGTAAATAATATAATAAGCTGTTTTCAACCGGCAACATTTGTTTAGGAACGTGCCCCCCTTGCGTCCCGCAAATGCTAATGACGTTCTGTGCCTTGTTGTGCGGGTTCTATGGGGGGGAATTCGTTGAAGTCAAATAAATAATAATTATAATACACTTGATTTGCTCAGATTTCATTTAGTGATTTTTTATCATTCTACTAATATTTCACTTCACTCATGGCCCTCTGCTTGCTCCGGGGTTGTAATCAAGCAAAACTAACCTAAGGCATGCCCAAAAAAAGGAAAAAAAAAATGAAAATTTGTCAGTCGAAAATTCAAATATATATATTTTCTCTCTCTTCATTTTGGGCATCCCTTGGGTTAGTTTGGGCTACTTTTGTTTGGTTGCGTCCCCAGAGCGAGCAAAGGGCCATGTGCGAAGTGAAATATTTGATGAATATGTACATACAAAAATTACAGGAAATTAAAAGATGGTTAGATTCTAGTTTACTTTTCCTGAATATCGAGAAAACTAAATTTTTGATATTTTCACTTTCCTCTCTTACATTGCCAGGCTTTAATAGAATAAAAATGCACAACTCCCAATGTGGTCGAGGAGATTTGTGTAATTGTGATAGCTGGATCGGGAAAAAATCTTCTATATGGTACTTGGGAGTAATATTGATGAACTTTTTACTTGGAAGGAGCATGTTCAGTATGTGACAGGAAAAGTAAGAAAACTGATTTTTAAATTTTATCAACTAAAACAAATAACATGTCTAAACAATTGCTCAAAAATGGGCTATTAAAATAATGCTGTTTACGAAAAAAAGGTATCCTACTGAACTAGTGTATAAAGATAGTAAACTTTTAAGTCTTCATCAAATTTATAAAATCAGTTATTAGATTTATGTTAACAAAATACAAGAAATGCAGCAAATTAATTAATACAAAAAATGCAGCAAATAATAATGTTGTATTGTCCAATCCCAAACACTTCATGTCAGAGTCATATATATAGCATAGGTCCCAGAATATATAACAGTTTACCTTTTGAGTTCTTTTGAGTTAAGAAATAAGAAATACAATAGGGTAAAGAGGGAAATAGTGGACTGGGTATAGGTTTGGTCTGAATATTTGTTGTACTTGTGATACTTGGATGTAATTATGATTAAGGTTTGTTGCTATCGGTATTATTTCGATTGGTTTGTGAGTGTTGGAATTTTGTTTATTTTTTGTTAGTATTTTTGGATAATTTGATTGTAGGTGGTTATTAATTGTTAAACACCTCTTTAGAAATGCTGGTTAATGCAAATGAGTGCACACACACTATTTAAAATACCATTCTGCATTGAAGTGATTAGTATACAGGGTGTCAACGAAATCGTTTAACAATGCACCATTCAAATGTTTTTTAAAGGAAAAATTTGAAATTTTGTCTCAAGATATGGTTAATGAAAACTCAGATTTTCCACTAAAAAACAAATGAATATCACTTCCGGTTTGACCGGAAGGGGTTCTATCAAATAGAACCCTGCGTATATATTTACATATTTGAATACAGCTTGAAAATCCCTTTTTAACGATGTATCACAAGTTGTAATTTTTTTTCAAAATGGACGCATAGAGGGCATTTATCCCAAATTAAATATGGCTGCATTTTGACAACACCAATGGAGTTTTTGTCACACTGACCGTTGATATAGAAGACAAGATAGGTTTCATGCAGATTTTTCTCACTGTTGGTAATTCTAGATAATTGTTATAAAATTGAAGCATTTTTAGTTTTTCCTTAAAATGTCAAAATGTATGTAAATTTTTCTTGAAATTTTGAATAGAATGAACATATTTTAACACATTTGGATGGAGCTCAAAATTCCCTTTTAAACGATGTATCACAAGTGGCCGTTCTTTTTAAAGATGGCGTTGTAGAGGGCATAATTCAATATGGCGGCGCGACGCCATATTGAATTATGCTTTCTATATAAGAAGAAACAAAGAAAATATTTATTGTGCAACAATTACGTACAATATTATTACACAAAAGAAAAACATTCGCGTAAGCTTTCTTCCATGTTGCCTGCACACAAAAATCTACACCATCGCTTGCATTAAATGTCTCTTATATCTTCTTTTAAATGTCTCTCTAGAATTATTCAAAATCATATTGTAAGCATCTGAATTCAAAAAACTACAGCCAGGAATGCAAAACAGTCTCTAAACTTGGCCGTTGTGTGAGGAGAAACATTATCAGTACCTCCAAAATTCCGGTTATGTACATCCTGTCTAGCAGTTATGAGCTACCAGAGATAAAATGGGCGTCTCTTTTTAAAAACTTACCCACACAATACACATATCTAATTCACGAGTTCTGAGCCATTTGAATTTTTCGCTGAAATTTAGCAGTTAAAAATCTATAATAAACATTGCAATAGTCAGTGGCGGATTTACCCTAAGGCCCGGTAGGCCCGGGCCTAGGGCGGCCAGATTTAGGGGCGGCCCCAATCGTGTCAAAAATAGTATATTACGTACCTAGGCCAGTAAAGTAAGCTGATAGCTTGGGGCCTAGGGCGGCCGAGACTGCAAATCCGCCACTGGCAATAGTCCAGGACCTGATCAGCATCAATTTAATTCCTTTTGGAAGTATATATTGAAATGCATATAAACTTTTTAATTTTATATAAACAGCTGCTAATTTTCTCGTGACATGAGCCTCAAAGTTCAAACAGCTATCAAGCTAAGATTTCTAGCCTGATCAACACAAGGCACTTCTACATGATTTAAAAGAACTGTAGTAAAGTTATACAACTGAAATTTATTTATAATTGCTTTTGATCCTGTTATTAAATACACACTCTTTTTCACATTCAGTCTGAGATCATGATTGATAGACCATTCAAAAACTATCAAGATCTCCATTCACCCTGCCAACAGCCAAGTTCGACTCCTCAGGCCTAAAAGCATACAACAGCTGTGTATCATCTGCATAGAGGTGCGCGGAGCAAAACCGAATGTGATTAGGCAAATCTGATGTATATAGACTGAAGACCATGCTTCAGACTTAGCATGAAATACTCAAGTCAATGGACAAAAATTCATTGTTTGTACAAAGGATTTGCAGTAAAAATTTGGTTAATTTTACTTTTAAACTTTGACAATGATAACTCTTTAATATATAGTGGCAATTTATTGAAGAAATGAACAGAGAAATAGTTTGTAGATAGTCTAGATTTTTGTAATCTTAAAAACTCTGGTCTAATATGGTTGTTATGTCTGGTGTCATGGCTATGATGATCATTATTTCTTTGCAGCATATTTTGATTGTTATATGCATATAGGTCCCAGGATACTTCCCTTTGGAACTCTGTATTTTACTACCACAAATTCGGATCTCACTTCATCTACCTCCACTATCTGTCTTCTATGACCCACACTCGCAAACCAGAGGCACACCTGCTGAGATATACCACAATAATGCAACTTTGCAAGCATCGTCTCATGATTGATCAAGTCGAATGCCCTAGCCACTTGCACCTCCCCAGAAAGCAATCCCATACCGAAGATGGGATTCAAAAAGTGAATAATACACTGACTTGCCAATCCTAGGGCCCAGCTCCTGAACAGTGATTCTAACAGCAAAACAACTAGATGATAGCCTCCTACTAGCAAGTTGATTTGTGAATGAAACTTAAGTTGTCCATCTATGAAAACTCCAAGAAATTTGCTGTCAGGCCTGATCTCAACTGGAGCATTATCAACGAATATGCTTTCAAGATTTTATTTCCAACATCTTACCCAAGATTGGTAAGATCTTTATGGGTCTAACTCCTTTATTTTTACAGCCTTAGGTAATGGTCTGGTAATGGAAGTCTTCCAAATAGCTGGAAATTGTCCCGACTGTAAGAAAGTATATTTCTAGTGCTTTTGTAAAGTGGTGCTGAAAATTTGTGTCAAAACTTGAATTTTGGGACATTATTTCGCCTCAATTGTGGCGGATCGCCTGATGTTTTTGGCTTAAAACTACTCTATAGGACACACCCCCCCTTCTACTGAAAAAAATAAAATTTGCAAAATCGACACCAGATCTCGTTCTTAAACGAAAGTATGGTTGCCTTTGAACCAGGAACAGAAATACCTCTTAAAAACTCGAGAGGGTTGGCATTTGTATTAATCTTCTGGTTCAAGGTATTTGCAACGCTACAAAAGAAATTATTCAGCGAATCAGGGTCAACCTTAGTCACCATAACTTAATTTTAACAATACTAGGTTGCTTTTGCCATATGAGGGGTCCAATGCAATAACCGGTCAAGTCCATTTTTTGGGCAAAATGACTTAGGAGCGCTGTGTTTTTATCTTTCGTCCTGTGCATGAACCGGATCTGTAACTTTAAAAATGAGCGCAATACAGACGTATTGGTGATTGCCCGCTAACGCAAACTGAGGAAAAACAGGTCAAGTCTAGGACTTAACCTGTCTAGGACTTAACCTGTTCTTGCTCAGTACTGTCAGTGGCGAAACTAACTTTTGTTTGGACTGCGTATTTTAAGCTTAAGTGGTGCACCACGGGATTATATAGCTATTTTTCGTGGTGCGAGTGCAAGTTTTAACGTAATACAGGTAACACAAGATTTTTTTCTTAATTTTAAAGAATACTTACAGCCATTTTTTTTTTTGAAAAACCCGTAAAAAAAAATTATAAATTTACAATATCGAAGTACAGAATTTTACGCTATGAAAAAAGTAACTGCAGCACATTACTTCAATGTAGCGAATCAGTGGCAATCCCGATCTTTATTTCATTTGATATTCAAAATAAAAAAAATTCTGAGCTAGTTTCGGTACCTAATATGTAATGATCAAAAGTTATTTTTGGGTCGAAGATTACTTAAAAAAAAAACAAATTTGAACATGTAATGACACTGGCAAAAAATTATGTACCGCCCTGCGACTTATGGTTTTACAATGAAATAGAGGAGTATCATAAATCCTACAAAGCACCTGACAAAGATACTTCAAATTCTGAATACAGCAGTGATGAATAACTGAAAATATTAATTAGCTTAAAGGTTACATTCCTTAATAATGTATAATTTGTTATCTTTTCGAAAAATAAACATTTAGGAAGTTTTTTATTGAAATTTTATTTATTTAAAAAAATATTTTGGAAATACTTTGGAAAAACCAGTCAAGTCCTTAAAATTTTTTTTTCGAAGCCAGCTATAAAGGTAACGCAATTGTTTTTTTTTTCTTTACCTTTTTGTTGTCATTGTATCTGCAACCCAACAAATGTAATAAGTTTGATATCAATGTTCACTATACAAGATTTTTTTTATAAACCGTTTTTTTTTCTCCTGCAAAATTATTTAAATGGACTTAGCCGGTATTACATATTCAAAAGATATATGTAATATAAGATATCTTAATTGTAAAAAAACTGGCGATGGCGTCTACAACTTACATATCTAATGTAGAGTTACGTTAAAAATTTAGATATTTATTATACAAGGGAAAAAGTATTAGATTTTAGCTCGAGGTCGTGTTGCCTCCCGACGCGAAGCGGAGGGAGACAAAAAACCGATAGCTAAAATCTAATATTTTTCCCATGTATAATGCACTATTTTTTTCTGAGACGGAAAAAACGACGATTTAATATTGAAAAAACAAATTACTACAATATATTAAAGTCAGAAAATTATCGATATGAAATTTGAATTTTTAAACTGGTAGGCTCTTGTACTAATAGTGAGAATAGACCTGCACTGCTAAGGAAACCTTTAAAGAAATCAAATATCTGTCAATTTAATTCTGTGATTTGATTTATGTGTATATAATATATAGGCATAACCGGGGAAAAAAGTAATTTCATAAAAAGGGATATTTTGTTACCTGGCAACAGAGATAAAATGTCAAACGCTTTTCCCGTCACAGAAAAAAATGTGTTTTATGTACCTTAGAATAGAACAGGGAATCACTTGACATTCTTCTTAGAATATGCTTGAACAAATAAATTATTGATTTGCCTATTGGTGTTATGTGTTTAAGCCTAAATTAGATTCAGTTGGAAATTGGTATATTTAATATAAGTTTTCAATAACTTACAACAAATTAGTTAGGTTACTAGACTTATCCTAAACTAATTATGTAAACTGTGTAGTAAAAGTAGTTATAAGCCTACTTTATAATTGAGTTGTTCAACCTGTAAAGTTGTTATTCAGTTAAATAAATTAAATATAAGATATCCCTTTCTCGTGAAAAATAGAACATTTGCAAAATCAGAGATACCTACCTATATATATATGGCACAAGCCCAAATTAGTACAACCCCTGGTAAGTTCAAAAGTATTATTTATGTAATAAGATCTCTTAAAAGTTGTTATACACTACGCTAATGATGATATGTAGGGATTAATGTAGACTTCTCTGTATCTGAAAATGTATATTTGGCATTGGTCTAAAGATGAGAGTTTAAATTTTCGTGATGTCAGACAATCTAGGATTTAAAAAAATCTGGGTTGTGGATAGGCCAGGGGGTAGAGACTGAAGAGAAATGAATTTCATTAAAAAAAAATGTTAATCTTGAACCGTTTACTTTGCAAACATCCATTCAACATTGCGTTTTGATGTTTTATTTTGGGGAGGAAGTGTAAGTACAAGACAGGGTTTTTATTGCAGGGAAGAGAGGTCTCAGATTTCCTTTGGGCTATAACAAATAGAGTCTTCTAGGAGGAAGTTCAGGGAAGTTGATGGTTTAACTTTGGCAGGTTTATTTGTGTATGACTTGAGTGTTTGATTTTTTTCTTCAGAAGCTGAACAAATGTATGTAATTTGATCGTCAGCATTTATTTAACGCTCGAGCTTCATTTTCCGATGCACAGACTCTTTACGACAGAAAGAAGTCCCGCATCTCGTGTATACAAATCTTTAATAAGATTTGTCAGTGTAAGATTGCAGTCTGATTTCAGAATGTTTTAGGGAATTATCGGCACCATTCTTCTAGACATTGAGCTGTACACAATGGAAGCTTGTAGTTTATTCAAGTAGTAGTGTAGTGATTGATGTTCTTTTAAATTTAAGAAGTTTAATTTATACATATTTATACTATTTTGTTGTCATATCATTCAATGGTGCTGCTTTATGAAAATTTGATAGTTTTATTTTATGGAAATATAGACATCCATCTAGTTATCTATACAATATCACACACTTACTAGTGTTTATAAATCTGCAGATCTATCTGCATATTTCATTCAGTCTTTTGAATTTGGCATTTATTTCATTCATTCTTCTCCAACAGACGTGTCAACATCAACCAACGTCGTTATGCTTTAGCTTCTGCTGTAGCTGCCAGTGGCGTTCCAGCTTTGGTCTTAAGCAAAGGTCATGTTGTTGATCAAATTCCAGAATTGCCATTAGTCGTTTCTGATAAAATTCAAGAGCTAAGCAAAACTAAACAGGCAGTACAGTTTTTGAGAAGAATTAAGGCTTGGGCTGATATTCAGAAGGTAATTAACATGTTCCTTTCTAATATTCTTTTATACCAGTATACACACATTAAATACATAGTATACAAAATACAGAATAAAATTAAACAGATTAGAAGAGAATGGTTCTAATCTTAGTAACAGTAGTAATAATTTTTCCATTTTGTTTTATTTAATTTGTTTACATTTCGCTTTCAAACTCGGTCCCTGTTATAATCACTTAAAAACAAATACTTAGCAATTATTAACAGTGGCAACAGTAAGAATGTTTTTAACAATTTAAATACTAATTATGGCACGCCACTGCTTTTTCGTGACTAGTCGCATATTCAATGCAAGACCATACATTTTATTCAGATTCTTGGATTTTTCCTCTAAAACGAGCCGTTTTCGAAATAAATATATATTCCATTTTAATGTTTGCCTAATACTGGCTAATAAGGCTGTTGAAACAGAGTAAATAATATTTAAAAAAAAAAAATTATTTGAAGATATGTGAATTTGAACGTTTATAATAAACACACTTTGTAACTTGCAATAGTGGCTTTAGTTTTCTGCCTCAGGGATAATTTATATTCTATTAAATTTGAAGTAAATGATAAAATATTTTTTATTAAGCAATCGATAATCTGCTTAAAATTAGTTGAATTATTATCATGATTGAATTTAATTAAACCACGTCAATTTTTGTCAGATACCATATGATTTGAGTCAAAATTTTGTGTTGTTTTTATTAATAGATAAATTGCGGTACAACAACTATTATTTAATTCAATACTTTTACAAATATATTTTCGTCAATAATGGATATGCTGGAATTTCTCAAATCCGATAAGTTGAAATCTCATCAGGCCGTTTAAAAAAACTAAATAATTTATTTCTTTAAAAACGTCTTTTTGACTTGAGTGGTTCTCTATAATTTTTAATTTTAATTTTAACCCACAGCAGTTCAGTATAACCACTTTAATATTTACATATGATTTCATATGTCTGTTTCTGCGATGACACCAGTGTAATTGGCCATAATTGACTGAAATATTTTGTCATATTTGTTAGTTTGGTCACTTGAATTAATTATATTGGTTTTGATATGATGATTTGCTTTTGGTCCGTGTTTATGAATATATATGATTTTTTATCAAAAGCGCTGATAGTATGTAATGTTAATTATGTAATTTCATTTGAAATAAAATTTTATATTACTAGGTATACAAATATTTTACTAGGTGTACAAAAGTCAACGTTTCCGCGCTGGTAAGGGAAAGATGCGCAACCGCAGGAGAATTCAACGTAAAGGACCTTTAGTTGTATACCACCAGGACCAAGGTAGGTATATTTTGATCGTAATTCTCTCAAATTCAATTCTCTAAATATAATATTTATCCCATATAACGAAAATGAACCAAACTCTTGTTTCTTCTTTGTTGCTAAAGACGAGCAAAAATTTGATTGATAAAGCATTAAATAAGATGTGAAAACTTAACATAAAGTTTTTATTTTTATTATGGTACAGGTACAGCGTTTTTCCTTATACTTTCCCACCCCTTTAGAAACTCTATTCAGAATTTTTCCTGAAAATTTTAAACAAACTAAGCAAAAAAACAAATGATTATCGGAAAACAAGAAAATCTGGAATTTTTCTCTCTTTTTTTTTTTTAATGGAATGCCCTATATATTATTACAGTTTTAAGATCTTCTTAGCCTCCACTTTTCAAAAATATATAGTTTGTCTATGTTTGGACTAACCGTTTTTCAGTTATTTCACTTTAACTAAGTCTAGCTAGTCGCGCCCAAAGACATAAAAAATTAGTAGACCGATTTGTTTACTAAATATGAACACGCCAACATTGCTCCCCTTCTTCTTTCCTTTCTTATAAAATAGTAGGCAAGCAGTCGTATTACTTACCGCTCCTGCGGCGTTGTTGCCGATGACACTTAAGAGTATGTCTGTATCATGGAAATCGGCAGCTTGTTTTTAATAACGTAACAGAAAAATTACATTTATTAGAAAATAGAGCATGTCAAAATATATATTTTTCGCTTTAAAGTATACCGTGCAGATTATAATATATAAACATTTATAATACAAATCTTGAATCAAATAGAAAACACAAAAAAAAATATTAAGTGATACCTATTTTTGATAAATTTTTAGTGTAACAACAAATGGAATTTTGTAAAACAGTATATTGTGTAACTAGAAGGAAAAGCAAAACATTCCTGGACGATTGTGGTAATTGCTGGACGAGGCGCAGCCGAGGCCAACAACACTGAAGTCCAGGAATGAAACTACAACTAAATCTTGCTTTTGATAAACGCCAGATCTGACAAACAAGGTGTTTAAATAGGACAGAAATGTTATATTCCCGTCCTAGGACGGAAATGTTGTACGTACAGTTATTGCATGTTGCCAAGCAACGAATACAATATACTGAAATCATGATATTTAGACATTCTTAAAAGGCGTTTTTGACCATTAACATGTTGCGCAATTGTTTGGTTATCCCACAAGAAAGCCCCAAAGTTCGACTTTTGAGGAGCTGAAATCTTAAAAAATGGTTGTACGTATGGTCCTTTGCTCGCTTCGGGAGCGCAACCAAACAAAACTAACCCAAAGTAACTCAAGGCATGCCCAAGATCAAAAAAAAAACTTATATTTGCATTCTTGACTGACAAATTTTTTATATTGCGCATGCTTTGAGTTAATTTGGTTAATTTTATGTGGTTGCGCCCCGGAACGAGCGAAGCGAGCGGAGGTGTTGAACACTTTGGGTTAGCTCGGATTAGTTCTTAAGCCCCCGAATCGAATTACCCCGTAAGAAAAGGTGAAACCTTTGGTAACATTGTGCGTCAGATGCCGAAAATTTCCTAATATTTACATTTCAGCTCCTCAATAGTCGAACATTGGGTCATTTTTGTGGGATAACCAAACAATTGCGCAACATTCTAATGGTCACAAGCGTCTTTTCAAAGTGTCTAAATAAAGAAAAACAAAACATTTGTTTCTATTTTGGTATCATATAGAAGTCTTTTCGATACGCAAATCACTATTTTTGTTGACTGCTTGCTATGATATTAACAAAATTGTTCAATGTCAATGCTCACAAGCAAAAATTTCGACACTCTTTTGAATGGGATTCCTAATAATACAGACCTCAAAAGTGACAAGATGCCCGTTCAACTTTTGATCGCGACTTGAATAAATAATTAATGTTTTTCATTAAAAAGCATGCAAAATAGAAAAACTAGTATAAAATACACGTTTTAAAAGACATTTAGCGCACTCGCACGTTAGGAAACTCCCCGCAAGCGGGTCGTTTCCTAATTTCGTGCTCATGCGATAAAATATGGTCTTTTAAAACTAGTATCTTAATATACTATTAGAAAATTCCAATTGTTATTAAACTGAAAAATTACCCTATTTTTCGCTAGAAACGATATGTAAACTGGGCACTACTTCACCACTTCACATTGGTTACGAAATCAGCGGTACTCCCTCTTTTCGCACATACCGACAACGTTGCGTGGGTGCCACTCGTCTAGAAGAAACTGGCTGCCATGTTCACGGCGTTTTTTCCGTATCGGTTTGTTGTTTTTTATATGTCTTTGAAACAAACTCATAATCGTATAGTATATACGCCGAATAGCAGAAACACTGGAACTCTGATTATGAAGCAGAGGCGTGCATTGCTAGGATTGGAAAAAATATTTCAAAAGTGCATTTGTACTTACGCTCAACGTTTTTAACAGATTTTAGGTAGTTAACTATATTTTGGAACGTTGATACCAGCTTTAAACTCATGTTTTTCAGAGACATTTCGTTTTCGAGCTATAATCATCAAACTTTTAAACTTTATGAGTGTAAAATGTATAACATTGTTTTAGTTTTAATGCAAACTAAAAAATATAAAGAATAGGTATAAATTGCGGTTCTACAAACTAAAAGAAAACACGTTTGTTGCTATTATTTTAAATTTTGCAGAAGTCTAAAGAAGGCGAAGGGAAAATACTTTTTTCTCCGATTGATAGCAAATATTAATTTTGCAGACACATATCAATCAGCAAAGTATTACTTTTCCTGTCCAGGCAGCAAAGTAAGTACTTTGCTGCCTAGGCAGCAAAATGATTAGTCTCCATGGAAATAAAACGTTTGACATAAGTTGTCAAACTATAATTATTATGGACATACACATTTCCATAGCAACCAACCGTTCCAACAATTGCGATTTCTATCAAATTTTGTCTTAATTTATCACTACAGGAAAAATAAAAAGATTGTGGGAATTGTAATAATTTGTAAATATACAATATACATATATCATTATAAACAATCGGAGAAAAAATTATATGTTCAACTCGGCAGCAAAGTAGATTGACTGCCTTAGCTGAATTCGTAGCCTCGCTACGCTCGGCTATGAACTATCAGCCGCGGCAGTCAATCTACTACTTTGCCTGCCTAGTAAAACAAATAACTATTTTCTACGACTGCCCTGAAAATAGACAAAAACGCACTAACAACTGCTCTTGAAAACTGGACATTTCAAACATCGTGTGCAAAGTATACTTATTCGTATATGTAGATTAAAGGGCTTCGTCTCCGTTTTAGAGCTTCGCCATCACAAGTCCCATTCCCAGATCTCTAAAAAAGGGAGCCCAATTTTAGGGCATCCCCCCCCCCCCCCCAGGAGTTTCTTTTTGCAAAATTGTGGAAATTTGAATCTCATACCATGGGCCCCCTTTTAAGGCATGGGGCCCAATTTTAGGGTTTCGCCCCCGGAGCTATATCTGTAAGAAATGGAACTCCCATAGTACCATAGGCCCCATTCTAAGGTTTCGCCCCCCTGAGGCCTCATTTTATGGCTTCGCCCCAAGAGGGGAGCCCCTTTTCCAAATGTGTCAAATATGAGGCTCCCACACCGGGGGCCTCATTCAAAAGCCTCGCCCCCGAGGGCCCCATTTTTAAATTTGTGAAAGATGGGCCCCATACCAGGGGCCCCATTTCAGGGCTTTTGGCCTAAAGGACACCAATGTAGGGCTTCATCTCCTGATGCTCCCTTTTTCGAATATGTACAAAATGGGTCCCCCGATAGAGGGCAAAACCATAAGAGGAGACCGCCGGTGAGTGGCGCTTTTTTCCAAAGATATGAAAAGAATAACTCCAAAAACTAAGGGCGAAACCCTAAAAGGACGCCCCGGGTAGGGCGTCGTCCCAGCCCTGGCATCTCAATACCTACTCATCAACTAGTTAAACAAATTGCTTTAGAAGTATGTATTTGTATAGTCTTTGTAAACTATAAATATTTTAATTCAAGGACAAGGTGCTTGATATAATATTATAATAAATATTATATAATATCAATATTATTTGTAGTCATAGAAAAAATATAGTATGCAACTCGTGTGAAAAATCACTTTTCACACTCGTGTGATTTATGTCACTCGCCTACAGCTAGTGCCATCAAACTTCTCACTCGTGTGGAAAGTGTTATTTTCAACACTTGTTGCACAATATACTATTGGAATTTCCTTAAGCAAATAAAGATCTAATCCATTTTTACAATATGAGAAAACAGTGCGCGTCTTTAATGTACCTTCTTCCCCCCTTACTAACTTTTAAAACGCTCATTTGTTTGTTACAAAATGTAGGCGTACCAAATAGCAATGGTTAAAATGGCGGACGAGCGCCATGTTGAAACTTTTAAATAGAAAGGTGTGTCTTGCGATACCTTATTTCAATCGTATCATTAAGTACGTTATGATTTCATAATATTAGACGGTTCTATTACCATTCAATACAACATGGAGGCGTTTTTAAAACTGACAATTTTTCATCTTTGACATGTCATAAAACCCAAACAGTTACAGAATTACGGTTTGAACTTTCCCTCTTAACTTTTTAGGAGCTATTCTGCCATATAAATTTTAAGTACTGTTAGCTGTCAATTTTTTTTTATACATTTTGACATTTTTTTGCAGCAATGGATAGCCTTAAAAATACTAATCGAATCTCTCTATCTTAAACCCTCCGGATTTAAATTCTATAAAATTATAAATTGTTTAAAAGATACAGAAGATTTGCAGCATAACATCGATCAACTTTTTGAATGGTGTAATGACAATTATTTATACTTAAATGTCGAAAAATGTAGAGTTATTTCTTTTACTAGGAAAAATAATCCTATCCATTGCACTTATAATGTTAATTCGGCTAATTTAGAAAGAATCTTCTTGGTTACGGACCTAGGCATTTGGTTTGATTCTAAATTAAACTTTTTGGATTGTATATACAGATGGCTGTAAACAGTGCATTAAAAATGTTAGGTTTTATGATTCGTACTTTGAAAGATTTCAATAATATACGTTGCAAGATTTATTTTATGCTATTGTTGGATCTGTAGTGAAATATGCAGTTCCAGTATGGTGTCCATACTATTCTACCAGTAACAATGAAGTTGAAATAGTGCAAACAAAATCTGAGATTTATTGCATATAAATTGGGTATAGCATATAATGGAACTATGATGATATTATGCAACTTTTTAATATTGTACTCTATTTAAAATAGATAATAATATGATCAATTCTCTGGAATTACTGCAGCTGGTGTTACTCTATCGTCCACAAAGATCTCCTAGAAATTCACACACATTTCTTACATATCATAGGACAAACTACGGTGTAAACACTCCATTATGTTGAATATCAAAATTGGCCAATGAAAATAGAAATAAAAAATATAGATTTCTTTAATATCAAATGTATTAAATTAAAAAAAAAATTATATGGAATCTTACAAGACCTAATTGATAGTGAGCTTTAATTTGGGTGATTAAATATTTTCTTTTGTTGTTTACCATCTAGGTAATTATATTATTACAAGTGATATGAAATAATACTGAATATATATTTTATTTTTTATTGTTAATAATTTATTTACTACTTCTTAAATAGTTGCAAGTTTTTGTGCAGTATTTTGTGTCTTTTGTATATGCTAAAAGCGTTAATAAATATTCCATTCTATTAATCCCCTATCAATTATCAATTAAACGTAAATTGGTTTTTTCCCGAACTGTGACTAAAAATTATTTTTTTTTAGTTATTCTTTTGTGTCTAGTCATATTCATTTTGTGATGGCTTATTATTTTCTGCTTGACAGCAGGCTTATTTAAATGTTATCTTAACTTTAAACAAATGTCCCCTAAAATGTTACGCCTATGGTGCTCCGCCCGCCTGGAGGAACATATGGTGCAGGCGCGTCATTGTGGGCGTACATAAATGAAACAAAAATGAAATCTTTGGCGCGCTTCGACCGCCATCTTCATATCTTTTCATTCTTTATTTTATCCCCTTTTCACGTTAATATTTCTAATGTTGGCATGCAAACATTTGATAATTTATGAATGACCTACTCCGGCTTTTCTTTTTTTATATGTCTTTAGTCGCGTCTCTTGAAATGCGGGCAAATAATTGATATTTTATCGCAAAAGCCATGCATCACCAAGGAAAACAAAACATTGTATGACAGCAAATATTTGTCACTTAAAGTGAAATAACTGAAAAAAAAAATGTTTAGTCCAAACATAGGCAAACTATATATTTTTAAAAGCGGAGGCTAAGGAGATTTTAAAACTAAAAATATATAGGGCATTCCATTAAAAAAAAGAAAAAAAATTGTTTTCCGGTACTCAATTGTTTTTTTTGCTTAACTTGTCTAAATTTTTAGGAAAAATCCTGAATCTTTTGTTTGAAATTTTTTTCTGTATCTCTTTAAATAAAGTTTCTAAAGAGGTGGCAAATTATAAGGCAAAACCCTGTACCTCCCAATTGGGGTGACAACATTTTAAAGGGAATTTGCACAAATTAGCAACTTTGGTTAAACCGACTAGTAAATAATAGTATGGTAGTAAATACATCTTTCAGTAACATTATTCCACGAAATAAGTAGGAATGTATTTTTTATAAATAATTCACTATTAAAGCCATTTTCTTATCTGTTAACGTTAAACCAAACGCAAATTTATTTAAACCAAATAATAAAAATAGTGTGGTAGTAGCTCTACTTATAATTTTTCAATAATGTTATTCTTCTAAATATGGTAGAAATCTATTTCTGAACCGACATGAAAAACCAAAGGTTAGAAAAGTTATTATATTATGCACGCGCTGGACCGGAGAAACTAAATAAACTGCACCACACAGAATCTGTATACATAGGTAACGCAGTTGAGCACTTTTTGTGTAATTTTCATAGGTGGTCGAAAGAAAAATGGTGTACATTACTCATGTGAAAGTGTGTTTCCAACCTCGGAGGGTTTCCGCACTTGTTATGTAATATACCTTGTCTCGTAATTGTTTATTGTCATCTTTGTCTCAAATTCAATGTCATGGTTAATCAACCATTTCTGCACTTGCCTAATTTGCAAGAAAATATAGGAGGCTTTTCTAACTGCTCCGACTGATATGGGACCGTTATCTGTAACCACTTCACAGTTTTTTTACCATCCGAGTTCACCGTTCATGAACTTACGGTAGTCACGCTCGTTGTTTTTAGAATTTAGTAGATAGTCGGACCCAAAGCGTTTCTCTCTGATTCCTCTTAAATCAATCGATCAATTTATTTCGTGCTTTAACAAATACACTATACATTCCATCACGCCGGTAGCCATAGAATCATTACTCAAAATTTAAACACTACCTCCTTCAAACAGGTCAACTGGTTAACAAATTGCAGAAATTAGCTGACTACGAAATCTACATAATTTCTCTGGAAAATAAACTAAGAACTATTGGCGGAACGTCTAGCGTCTTAGGTCTTCTTCCCACACGTTTCTAAAAATTGCATTGTTTGTCTGAACCATAGGTGTAAAATTATACTGTGCTATTGGCCACAAAAGCTATTCTACTCTGTTATTTGTGCAAATGGAAGCATGCGTTTGTTTCTTTCTTGCTCAGGCGCACAGCATTATTATTCACCTATTAGAAACACGAATTGAAAGCCGCTTTCCTTTATAGGAAACTGATCGTCACAAACCAGTCTACTCACAGTATTTCTTAATCATCTTTTAAGTATATGGGGAAGGTATAGGATTATCCAACGAGGACTAGACAAGGCGATTTTTTGACTTTCCCTGTACTTTTATAAAAAAAACTGAAATAGCCATCTTATGGAATTTTCTCCCGCGAGTTCGGATATGTTCAGCAAAAAAAAACAATTGAACATCAAATAAAAGTGCTAGGGGTCACTTTGATATATTTTTAAATGGAATACCCTGTATATTACTACATTTTTGGACTCTAGAAAAATCTAAACATATTTTGTGTATAATACCCTATACCTATCTTTAATTGTTTACCAAATATTGACAGTTGTAAGTCGTGCATTTTGACACTTTGGCAGGCTCTAAAATCTAAACCGCACGAGATCAAAGAAAACTGTTTACACATTCCTATCTTGGATTTTCATAAGCTATCCAATGATAGTAACTTTGAATTTAACCGGAGGTTTAAAAGTGCCTGTTAATTTTATCCAGGTTAAATTCGAAGATACTGTCATTCGATAGTTTATGATAACCTAAGATAGGAATGTGCAAACCGTTTTCTTTGATCTTGTGCGGTTTAGATTTTAGAGCCTGTCAAAGTGTCAAAATACCCGACTTTCAACTGTCAATATTTCGTAAACAACTAAAGATAGGTATAGAATATTATACACAAAATGTGTTTAAATTTTTCTAGAAAGTCCCAAAATGTAGTAATATACAGGGTGTTCCATTTTAAAAATTATCAAAGTGACCCTTAGCACTTTTATTTGATGTTCAGTTGTTCTTCGCTGAATATATCCGAATTCGCGGGAGAAAATTACATAAGATGGCTATTTCAGTTTTTTTTTTTTTTAATAAAAGTACAGGGAAAGTGAAAAAATCGCCTTGTCCAGTCCTTGTTGGATAACTCTGTGCATTATGAGTTTTATAATCGAAAAAAATCTAACTTAATTTTTGGTTTTGCCACGATTTTCTTTTTTTATATTTCGTGAAAAGCATGATGTGACGTTTTTTAAAAACTTCATAACTTTGCCAAATTAACAGTATAACTAACCAAGTGGCTACTCACTGCCAGTAGGAAATGTACATTCCAATGATTTTCATATTCAGCGCCGTGGAGACTAGTCTGCAAAAAAAAAAACTAAACCTTTAAAACTGATGCTGTCTCTCATGATCTACCGCGGACATAATTAACAGAGAGTTATGTTACTGATTATTTTGATTTGTAGGTATCCGCAGAGCTTTCCGCAACATTCCTGGAATTGACTTGATTAGTGTTGAAAAATTGAATCTTTTGAAGTTGGCGCCTGGTGGTCATGTTGGACGATTCGTTATTTGGACTGAATCCGCTTTCCAGAAGTTGGACAAAGTTTTTGGAACCTGGAAAACGCCTTCAACTGAGAAAAAGGGATACAACCTTCCTCAGACAAAGATGAGCAACACCGATTTATCCAGATTGCTGAAAGCTGATGAAATCAAGGCGGTATTGCGTCCACCACAGTATGTATAATATATCTTCTTACGTTTGTATCTAACAGTATGTTCATAACATAAAGAATGAGTTTATCACTTGTTAGCGTTGGGAAAAAGGTTAAATAGCTATTGAACAGGAAAAACTAGAAAAAAGTAATTATATTTAACAATATGTCTGGCTGAAATTAAATATTTCAAAGGGGTTCATAATAAAAAGATTATTTAAACCTCTCAAACATGAATTATAATACATCTTTATCGCTTACAGAGATTTTTTGTAAGCACTTTTGGTTATTTTATTTCAATACAAACAAATTATTTTCTATTATAAAATCTAAGGTACAAAATCAACGTTTTGAAATTCTACAGTTAGGAAATAACATGTTTTTATCATTACCTATATAGCTCATAATGATACAATTTATAGATCAGGTTATACTGTAATGTTAAAGCTTGAAAAAGTAAAACAGTTTGATTTTCATTTTATACTTAAGGTTGTGTTTAAATTAGAACATCTTTTACTGAACATTTGTACATTGCGTCAAGTATTCTTTTTGAGGTATTAGTACAGATTTACTAGTTTAAAGTTTTTCGCTTGACAGAATGTAAAGGCTGCTGTCATTTTGGACTTGGTTAAAAGTTATGTTGCCAAAGTCTATATACATATTTTATTTGATATTCTGCTCGAATATCGTGGGATTTTTAAAATAATTTGAAGGCATCAATAAATTTCTATTTTTACAGTTGGCTACTAAATTACTCAGTAACTCACGACTGGTTTAAGATTGCTATCTATTATCTAATATGTTAAAACTCGTGGTAATAGTACAGATTAGACATTTTTAAATTTTTTCAATATCCTATGTATACCGATATCAAATGGTAATTGTACTTAACTTATGTTTATGTGTACTTTTGTGACTACCCATTTAACCGATTTCAAAAATAGGGGAGGCTAAGTAGTGATCCTCCTGGGGAAGATAAATACTTAACCTCCTGCCAGGGAGCAAAGTATTTGTTGAATAAAAATAAATTTAGACTACTTAGAATATCGTTATTTTAAATAAAACGGTCGTAGAAAAAAATCAGATACATTCCTATGGAGTAAAGTGTTCTTTTCTTCCTTGGATTTTTCTCCAGTTTCAGGTCATTAAATAATTCGCGATCGGAAAAGTAGCACGTTCCTCCCTTTTAATGTAAATAGCTATTAAATTTCAGGATCTACTTTTAAAAAAAAAACAATATGTTTGATGTACTAAACCTCTCTGCTGTTCATTGGAATTGAGTTCATTGAAATTACATGATGAAATTTTTCGAGCACTGGGTTATGACAAATCATGATTACCTTATTTGACATTCGTTTCTGAACACTCTGGTTGCATTTAACTATATGATACAGGTTTTTGTTGAGTTACTATTTAATCTTCTTCATTTTTACAGGAAGAAGGTTGTTCGTCGTGTACGCCGACTTAATAACCTTACCAACACCAAGGCAATGGTACGTCTTAACCCGTACGCCGCGGTTTTGAAAAGAAAAACCATCCTTGCGTTAGAAAAGAGAACGTTGGCCCGCGAAGAGGCATTAGCTAAGAAACGTGGTGTAAGTATGTCTACTGGTTTATTTTACTTTAGAAAATGGTTAACTTGCTTATAGTCTTTTAAAGCTGCTTGCTGTACGATGATTGGAGGGGGAGTGTTTTTTCTTCAGAGAATTCTGGGAGGATGACTAGGGGGACTGTGCTTCTCTCTTGACTGGTAAGGTGTTAGTAAAACTCAAAATAGAGTTCTTAAAGTAAACAAGTTGAAGACTGTGGCGCAATTGGCGAAACTTTCAGTGATTTTATTATTAATGAGCCACTGAAGATTGTCAGTCAATTGAAAGGAAGAGTCTTATCAACTCATGATTTCTCTACTTTTATTAAAAAGAACTACAATAGTTTCTCTCTGAAGCCTGTTACTACAGAGAACGAGGTTGAACATTTAATCAAGTCTAGATTAAAATATAAATGGTCATCTGGTTTTGATGGAATTCCGCTTTGTCTTTTTGCATGTGGTGTCTTAATTTAAAAAAAAAAAAAATTAATATGCTTTCCTAGTTCAATTCTTCGTGTTTATTCAAATTTAATTTCATTAATGATAAGCAGCATGTTTATTTTTACCTGGAATATCTACAAATATTGTCATTCGGGAATTCTATGAGAAAGTTCTGGACAGGGTTGATGGAGAATGTCCTGTAGCTGTTTTTCTTGACCTCTCTGGAGCGTTTGATTTAAATATTTATTTATTTATTTACACCTTTAGTCACATTACAAATAAATCAATAGTCGAATTTACATACTAACACACCAATAATAATTAATGTGAGTGCGCGATGGACATTAAGTCTGTGTGTGCACTCAGTAAACATTGTTTATACGTCACAGTAATAAGCAAAGCTTACTAAAAAATCAAAATAAGTACAACAAAAAAATCTATCCAAAAACAATTACAATTAAGTAATCAGGAAAAGACAAACAGAAAAACCAAAAGCAAAAAAAAATTCTTGTCTATAAAAACCCAATAATTTCTTTTATTCTATTTGTATTACTCATAATCCATACATTTAAGCATCTTTTAACACTTTTAAATGGTTTATTTTTCAACTGCTCTGGCAATATATTTAATATTCCTGAAGCCACATATGAAATGCATCTTTGGGTGCCACTATAGTGCATTCTAGGCAGTTCTAGGTTATGGTCAATATTAGCTCGTAGTAATAATTCCATTCTTCCTAATTCTGAAGTATATTCCTAGTGAGAGAAAATCTTTAAGACATTTTTATGAGCCGAACCCCAACAAATTATGCCATAATTCAAACAAGACTCCGCCAGAGATTTATACACATTCAAGTCCCTATTAAGTATATTACATAATTCATAAAACTAGTTTTCTCATTTTAGTCTTTATATAATCAGAATGCTTATCCCCTTTTAAAAATTCGTCAATACAACGCCCAAATATTTAGTGTGCTCTACAGACTTAATAAAGCCAGAACAGTTGCAATCGTCAGTGATGCCACAACCATATGAGTGAACTATCAAAATATTATTGACCCCCTCTATTCATTGAAAAACACATAAAATTTGTCTTCTTAACATTCAGAGGCAATGAATTCAAGTCCAACCAAGCCTGAGCACAAGCCATTGCCCTCTCGCTCTCCCAAAGGCGTCATCTCAACTTGCTCCCCTACACAGGAAAACAGTATCATGACCAAAACAGACTGTTTTTACATCCGGAATTGACCTCGACAGAATATTAATATAAATGCAGAACAAAATTGGACCAAGCAGTCCAAGCACTGTACCCTGTGGTACCCCATATGCCACCCCAATATCAGAACTATAAATTGAATTTAAATTTACTTTCTGAGATCTGTTCGTAAGATACGATGTACAAAGTTGTTGTACCTTTCCCCGTATCCCAATATTGTTTAATTTCTTTAGTTGAATCCGGTGATCCACCGTGTCGAACGCCTTTGGGTCCAAGAAAACAGCCAAAGACTTTTAATTATTATTAAAGCATTCGACAACAAGGTTTGTGACTTCATGCAAAGCACTATCTGTACCCATCCCCTCCTGAAATCCACATTGTGAATCTGAGATATTATTTTCAGTTGAAAGGTTACATAATCTCTTTTTTATACATTTCTCAATAATTTTGACATATAGGAGTATCGGACTAGTAGTGCAATTCGACGGTAATTGTTGATATCAGATTTTTCACCACGTTTATGCAAAGGTATAATTAGAGCTGTTTTAAATAATATATCAGGAAAAATGCCATATTCAAATATCAGCTTCACAATATGGACCATGGGCAAGACCAATAGTAAATAGTTTGATTTTACAATTAGGTTTGATATGCAGAAATTATCTGCAGTAGAGGCATTCTTAAGTGAATTTATAGCATGAACAATTTCTTCCTCATTAACAGCTGCCGCGTTGGTTTTTGTTTTTCTTCCAAGGCGAATTGGCAACAGCGAGTTCGTCGCAGGCGCATTTCAAGCGACCTTCTGTCCATGGGGCCAGGCTTTTCAGAGTGTAGCCCCATTTCGGGGGTCAAATATTTAACGTGTGGTGGGTTTTCTTATCGTTAGAATTTTCTTTGCTTGAATTAACATTAAACAATAGAGAATGCTGATCTGAGACAGAACTGGTTAGGATTGCTAAATTATTAGCAAGGTTTTTTTTTGCATTTCATAAAAATATGATCAATGCATGTGCTACTATGGTCACTGACTCTTGTGGGTTTTTTTACTTTTGAAAGATAACCATAACTATTTAGACAATTTAAATATTCATTAACTGTGTATCTAGCAAATCTAGGTTTCTATCACCAACAAATAGCTCCAGATCACAATTACTAAAATGATCCTGACCAACCAAATACTGCAAAGCCATTATATAACTGTTAGGATTCGTTGAAGGAGATCTGTAATTAGAGACAACACCGACTCTTACTCCATTTTTCACTAGAGTTACTCTTAAAAATTTATAGTTTTCATTTTGTATAATTTTACTTTCTTTAACAAGCACACTTCTACCATAGATCAAAGAACCATGGCATTTGTTGATTTTACTTTCACTATAAAATACATCATAATTTTCAAGATTAAAATTATACTTGTGTTTAATAATATTGGTTTCAGACAATACAGTAACATCAAAATCACTATCCAAAGACTAAAAACAGTACAAGATTATCAAATTTTTTATTTAAGCTTCTAATATTAACATGCAGCAAACTTAGATTACTCACAGATATTTTAAAATAATTGATATCATCTAGATTAACACCAACCATAACATTACCACAATCATGATCATAATCATCAAGAAGGAAATTTAACATCATGTGTGATATTCTTTTTTACTATTTAGTATTTCTAAGTGATAATTATAGCTTTGACATTTTGGGTCAGTCGAGATTGTGTCAATATTAGTTTATTATTGTCCAAATTGGAAAATTATGGGATCCGGGGTAAACCGCTGTGTTGGCTGGATTCGTTCATGAGTGATAAGAGTTCTTTATGTTTCTCTTGACTATTTATCTAGTAATAGTAGACAAAATTCAAGCTCATTTTGTATTATCGTTTGGGCGTGCCTCAAGGCTCAGTTCTAGGTCCCCTTTTTTTTATAATATACGTTAATAACATAGTTAAGAAAGCTGCCGATTTTCATTTAACAATGTATGGAGACGACACTACTGTCTTGGTTTCTGATAAATCTCAGGACCAACTTATGGAAGAGTGTAATGATGCCTTGGATAAATTATAAATTTTTTTCAATAGCAATGACTTACTATTTAAAAAAAAAAAACTCCAGCATTAATATTTAGAATGCCTCAGAGACCTATACTTGGCTCTCCATCGTTAAATATAAATAATGAGAATATTTCGAAAGGTAGTTCGGCAGTTTTTTCGGAGGAAGGATTGATGGTTTTCTATCCTGACGACCGCACTGAAACCTTATGTGTAATGCTTAATCAAATATGTTATCAGGTTAGAATCTTGCGTCATGTACTGCATATTGAGCAATTATTGTCCCTTTATTATGCCCAGGCCAGTAGTCGTCTAGCGTATGGCATTTGTTTCTGGGGTGCATCTTCTATGGTCTCAAATGTATTTATTGCGCGTATTTACCTCTTCATGTGAAATTTAAAGTATTAATAGCTTCATTATTTATATATTGGATGTGTGTGAAGGTTTTTGTTAATAGGTCAGAGTATAAAACTTCAATGATTCATTCACATGACATTCGTCGGAAGAATGACATTATTGCAGCTGCTCGCTGTAAGTTGAATGTAACAAAAAATTCATTGCGGTGATTGGGCGTTACATTATTTAATTCACTTCCAATTAATCTTATGGTTTGTTCAAGTGTAAACATCTTTAAGCGAAGCAATTATTGTCAGTTCCAAAATATATATTTTCTCGATTTATTAATAATAAATAATCGTTGATTGTTTAACGTTAATTGTTAATTGTCATATATTTGTAAAATAGTTCTATCATTTTTCTATGCTCTCGATGTCTTGACATTTTCTCAAATGTATGTGATGAATAAATTATTATTATTATTGTGAATGTGAGTTTTGCAAAAAAAATCTGTAGACTTTTTCTTTATTTATAGATTTGACCATTATATGACTCTTCCGTCGCCATTTCTTGTTAAAATAATTTTAAAAGATATTATAATTTTGACCTCTCCAATTTTATTGACAGATATATGTTTAATAAAAGTTTGCACTTTTCGTTCCATTTATGTTAGTATCATAATGTAAATGATCCAAACAAGTGCTATATAAATTTGTGTCAACTTTCTTTCCTAGTGTTTATCTATCACTATGGGAATTATATATCACAATACAATTCAAATCGTATACTAAAAGTTTTTGTAATTACTTGTGAAAACTATTACGCTTTTAAATAAATACGGGTTTTTTTTTTCATTTAGCAAGCTGGAGAACTGGTAATTTCTGAATCACTAATAAATAACTCCTTCATGATTTAGAAAATGTGTTAAACGTGCGTTTTTACAATCCTTCAATTTATCATGCAAAAAATATTAATTTTCTTTTGAAGGACAAATATAGCCGTTTTGTTACATGAAACCTCGCTGACTTCTCTAGAAATAAAAATCGTCCTTTATTTACAAAGTAAATTTCATTTTCCTCTGAGTTTATATTGAAATCTTCTAAAACACTTAGACCATTGTTTTCTAAATATTGTTAAATAATAAGAAGACAAAACATGTAGAAGCCAAGAAGCTTCTTATCCGACGTTACGAAAACTTTGACATTCCGATTATACTATGTGGCGATTTTAAATTATTGGCATTGGAAAACTAAAATTGTACAGCATTTCAGCAATTCTATTTGATTATTGAATTATACTCAAGTAGCATTTTCTGGTCGAGCCGGCGCCGGCGTTGTCTTCTACAACCCGACATCGGCCGGACTTTATCAAAACTCATTTTGGTAATACATATTTGAGGCGTCGTAACACGTCACAATTGCCAGTTCTCACCAGTCGAGAAAACCGACTAATGCAGTTAATTTACTCAGTGAAGGGATGATCACAATAACTTGGCAAATTTTGCGTTATAGAATTCAGCTGAGTATGAGATAGCATTAGATAGATAGATAGATAGATAGATAGATAGATAGATAATATGCTTTATTGTCATAAAAACAGAGCGAACAGGTTTGTGGACAAAGCCAACTAATTACTAACAAAATCAACGCTAAATAATAAAATACACCAAACATCACAACTGCTACAATAAACATTAACACGAATAAAAATTTCACCATAACAGTTGGTATCTAAAATGTATATATGTACATAAAAATAAAATAAATCACATCCATACATATTCAGTCTTATAATAGCCCTACTTATATATTCACATTTGTATATCACCTGAGAGGTACTATTATTTTCCTTAATTAAATCAATATTAATTATTATTTTATTAATATAATCCTATACCATGTCAACCATGTCAAAACCTGTCCTGATAGTACTCTTGCAGACTAGAATAGCCACCATTAATAAGCAGTGCCCTAACACTTTGTTTCAATTTTTTTTATGTTAGATGTCATTGTAATTTTTTGAGGTAAATGGTTTAATGCCATTGTAGTATATTGATTTATGGACAAGAGTAGATTTGGGAATAGGAAGTTGCAAGTCTCCCCCTACAACATTGGATCTTGTTCTATATGCACTAGAATGGCCAAGGAAATCCTTCCGATGTAAAAAGATAAGAGAAACAGATTCTAAAATATATAAAGATGCAACTGTCAGTATTTTCTTCGATATGAACAGAGGTCTGCATGACTCTCTAAAATGTGCTTGACATAAATATCTTATTGCCCTCTTCTGCAAGACAAAAATCATTTCAAGCAGTTGATTGTTTGCGGACCCCCAGAAGATAATGCCATAACGAAGGTGTGACTATCAGTGCATAATACACCATTCTAGCAAAGGCAAACCCAAGTTCACCGACTGTGTTCATAGCAGCATAGCATCCAGAAGCAATTTTCTTGCTTAAATTGCAAATATGATTGTCAAATTTCAGATCAGAGTCAATTGTTAAGCCCAAGAATTTGCTATGATTTTGGTGTGTTTGTGTTAAAGTATCATTACCAACTCTAAGGCCATCCATACTGCACTTAAAACAAACTATATTTATCTTATTAACATTTAGAGTCAAAAGATTGGAATTGAACCACTTATTTATAAGTTCCAAGTCCCTCAAAATCATAGTTTTTAAAGTGTTAGCCTCATTGCTGGTCCATAAAATTGTAGTATCATCAGCAAAAATTGTGAACTTTCCATGAATATTGAGCCTTGCAAGATCATTGAAAAATATTAGGAATAAAACCGGTCCCAAGACTGAGCCCTGGGGTACCCCTCATTCTGTGTTCCCAGGTTCTGATGTTTCAGAATTTATTAAGACTTTCTGGGTCCTTCCCTGTAAGTAGGACTCAAACCATGATAAAGCCACACCCCTGAACCCATAATTGTAAAGTTTCCCGAAAGGTATAGAATGGTTTACACAATCGAAAGCTTTTGCTAGGTCGCAGAAAACAGCAGCCGCTATATCGGACTTATTCAAAGAAGAAAACAGTTGTGTAAGCAAATTGAACATAGCATTGTTTGTCCCAGTACTTCTGTGAAAGCCATACTGTGCGTTGTTTACTAATTTTTTGTCCTCAAGAAATTACATGATACGAGTTTTGGTTAGTTTCTCAATTAATTTAGATAAAGGTAGACAGCATAGAAATGGGTCGAAAATTTGCAAGGTTGGTTTCATCTCCACCTTTATGCAGAGGAATTATCAATGCAGACTTTAAGCCTGAAGGAAACACTCCGCTTGTCCATGAATGGTTTACAGCTTCAACTAATATATCTGATAGAACCACATCTGGCATATTAAGCAATGTCCTAACCGACAATCCATCCTCCCCAGAAGCCTTTTTCTTCTTAATGCTCTTGAGAGTTAGTTTAACTTCTGCTAGATCAGTTGGTGTAAAGGTAAATGAGTGGGGCACTGAAAAACCTGACATATAGGACATTGGATCTTCGCATGTTTTTATGGTTCTTGTTAAGTTTTTCCCAATATTGCAATAATAGTTGTTCGGGTTATCAGAGCTAACTTCAGGATGAGGTAGAGATGTTTGAAAATTACTAGAACGAATATTATTTATAATTTGCCAACATTCTTTTTGCTTATTAGAAGTATGATTCAGGCGATCGAAGTAATACCGTTTTTTAGCAGCCGCGATTAATATGCGAAATAAAGATCTATAAGAGCTAAAATACACAATAAAGAATGGACTATCTGCAAATTTCCTTATCCTATGAAGACAGCGAAGATTTCTAGATGACATTTTTAAACCTTTGGTAAACCATGGCTTTTGTTTTTTGATTTTTATATTTTTTACAGGAAAACATTGTTAAAAATGTTTGTGGTTTTCTGCCGAAATAAACTTAGAGGCTCCTTGGATGCCAGCACATGATTCCATGATTCCTTGCTACACAACCGATAAAACCTATCATAGTTTCTCTTATCAAACACTCGACCTCATCTGGCTCTCTGTTTGTTCATTACTTTTGCTCCATTATATTACAAATCACTGCTTCATGATCCGATAGAGCAGCATCAACGACCCTACAATCTACCTCTTCGTCTCTATAATTAGAACACACATAATCAATTAAGGTTGATGATGTTTTCGTTATACGTGTAGGCATTGTAACATGCATGTTTAAGTCATTAGAAATTAATATATTTTTCAATGCAAGGGTGGGGACTTCATTGCCGTTGGTGTAATCTATGTTAAAATCCCCATGCCCGTAAATCCCTATAAGATGAAGATATTTGAGACAAAAGACTGTCAAGGCTTGTCAAAAACTCTTTTAATCAGACTTGGGTGACCGATAGACACAGATTACATAGAGGTTGAGTCTCTTTGAAAAGATTATATTAAATTCAAAAGTTATTTCCTTTAGCAAATTATTGGATTTGTTGATGGGTTGAAACTTGTTTAAGCTTAAAAAAAGATTCATTCAATGAAATCATACCACCACCATGTCCAGAGACAGTACGACAGAACCCCGACACAGTAACATACTCAGGCACATTGACTAATTCATACTCACTCAGCCAGTGCTCTGTAATAAGGACAATACTTGGATTATTACAACTGTTCAAAAATATGCACAGTTCATTTGTTTTGTTTCGTATTGATTGAATGTTCAACAATAAGAAAATTGACTGTTGCTGTCTTTAACTTTTATAGATTGGCTATTACCTAAACCAATGTGGTGGGCTTTATGCGACCCGGATCTAAAAAAATAAACTCAGAATCTTTTTCGAAACTACCCTTCAGTACACATTCCCTTGGTGTCAGATCCATAAAACAGTCATTTCCATTTACTACCAAGTCAGATCGAGTATTTTTGACTATATCATTACTTAAAGACTCAATACTATCAATGTACAACATTCGCTGTCTGAGTCTGTACTTTAATCTGTCTTAAACAAGAATTTGATGGTATATTATGAAAATCCAGAACCACACCTCTGATTATGGATGCCAACTTTACTAGACTAGACTTTTACTGTTCAGGTAAATACCCTTTGAATAATCATAACATCGAAATCTATCAAACAAATCCAGACAGCAAATGTTAACCACAAACTCTCTCAGCCCATTGACATTTTCTACAATTCTATTAACATGTTCTACATTTCTATGTGGTACACTTCTCTGAAACTTTGCAGGTAGTGTACAGGGTGGCCCGTTTAAGAGGGGCCTATACCTTATCTCGAAAACTATGGGGGTTGGAAATAAAAATTAAATACAAAAGTTATTCCTAATAAAATTAACTTTATTTTTTTGGTATTGTTTTAATCGTCACTTTTTTATATACAGGATGGTCAAAGAAAGTTACACATTTTTAAATGAAACACCCTATATTTTATTACATTTTTGGATTCTACTTAAAATTCTAAGCATATTTGTCGTATGATGTTATACCTCTAGAGTTAGTAGTTTCACAGCTATAAACAGTTGAAAATCGGTACTTTGGCTACTTTTTACCTTGGTAGCAGGAAGACCATTAAAGATGGAGTAAAATGAATTATACATTCCTATCTTAACTTTCCAAGAGCTATCTGATGGTACCTACAGAGGTACCAGATTTGGTACCCATGGTACCACCTGTCATTTAGTACCGTCAAATAGCTCTTGAAAAGTGAAGATAGGAATATGAAATTAATTTTACTCCATCTCTAATGGTCTTCTTGCTACCAAGGTGAAAAGTAGTCAAAGTACCGATTTTCAACTGTTTATATCTGTGAAACTACTAACTCTAGAGGTATAACATCGTACATCAAATATGCTTAGAATTTTAAGTAGAATCCAAAAATGTAATAAAATATAGGGTGTTTCATTTAAAAACGTGTAACTTCCTTTGACCATCCTGTATATAAAAAAGTGACGATTAAAACAATACAAAAAAAATTAAGATCATTTTACTAGGAACAACTTTTGTATTTAATTTTTTTTCCCAACCCCCGTAGTTTTCGAGATATAGGCCCCTCTTAAACGGGCCACCCTGTACATATTATTAGGTTAGTATGAAAACATATTGAAAGCAGTGATATTTCACTTAGACTAATATTACTATTATTTAACGCAGCCAATACCACAACATAATCATCACTTGTCATCCTAGAGATTGAGCTATTTTCATTTGTCACGTCCCTAAACCTTGCACCGGCCGACATACAATCTGAACAACATAGTCCACAGAGAACAACTTCTTGAGGTGGGGACATAAGTATTTTCCATACTCATCAGTCAGCACTAAAATTTTCTGTTTTCTTTTTTGATGAACGGAGTTTTCATTACTACTACTGTCATTTATATATTCTTGCCTGTTATCCACCATACTACACTCTCCCATAATATTTACAGTTTTATCACTTCTATTGTTATCCATGCTGCTCGAATCTCCTGTCATAAACTCAAGTCCTTTATCATGTGTCTCCTGCAAGTTTCGTAGTTCTCTCTCCAATCTTTTGTGTTCCTCTTCAGTCATCCTTATTGAAACCACCATACTTTCACTAAATTTCATTTTAATTTCTTTCATATCGGCAAAGTAGAGATGCTCTTTTTTTATATTAATATTTTTTGAAAGTTCAAACTGCTCATGTTAATAACATGAGTAGTAGTCTTGGATTCCGCCTGGTATCGGACTGGCTGATGTATAGCCGGGATACATCTGACAAACTTTGCCATTCGTGTGCTTTGTATTGCTGGTCATGCGCAAACATTTTCGATCACGTTTCTGGATAGCATGATACATCTGAGCGAATTATTTGCAATATTTATGTTCGCTATTATAAATTAATTGAGAAAGTATAATATAAATATAAACAATTATTAACAGATTTGAAGTTTATTTTAATTTAATAACAATTCTTTGCGCCTTTTGGTAGTTTATAAATTCTGCTCAAAACGACATAGGAAGCACTAGGTTATAACCATAGCTTATTCAATACCAGCTAGTTATCTGTCGTCGGCTTTCTTTGATCAGTGGGTCCAACCACGTTAGGTCGAGATTTGCGCATCGCGTGCAAAGGAACTGGTGCGGATTGTGGACTGAAGTTTGTTATGAGTTTGACACCACAGGGTCGTATTCATTGCAGTTTGTAGGTTCGTATTGCGTTCGTGATGGAAATATGGTACACAACAAAAGTTATAATTAAAAATGCACAAAAAGCCATTATACAATATAAATCTTTATTTAAGAATCACAAATAGTTTTCAGCGATCTCGGTAACCAGACGATTATTATAAAAAAATATCACGGACTGTCTAGAAATCGGTTTAGTGTTTTAAATATTATTTATTTTATATCAGTATATCTACGAGTACTTTTCATCGCGTCTTATCAAAAAACACCCTGTTACCTAGGATGGTTGCTAGGGAACCGAGGATTTTGATTGATTCGTTAAATGTGAGTAAAATTGTCATGGTAACGCTTGTAATGACACGCATCGTTGGCTGACATTTAATGCGAGATTTACATTTTTATAATGTACTATACAGTCCTCCATATTATAACGTTAGCCATGCTTGATTTACTTATTTGACATTTTATTGGCTATTTTTATTTATCCCAATTATAATATTAATGCATCGAACTATAAATGGGTAATTTGAGAAATTCTTTTTTCGTATTCTGCAACTTTGGTCATACCTAACAAATTCTGCATGTATTTAGGAATGTCAATATAGCTCTATCCGTTAGTGTGATATTGACAGAAGTGAAAATTGTACAAGTGCATTTTTCGCGAAAAATACTGCTTCGTTTCTTTTGTTCCTCTTCTTTATTACCTCTAAATGAACGGTAACCATGAAAATTTTTCATTGTAAATTGCACAAGGAAATCCTCTGCAAAATTTGGAAATAAAGTGCCGAAAACCGAACCTCGATTATATAATTCGTCTTGTTTTCATCATTTGTTCCTTTTTCTTAAAAATCTATTTTATTTCCCACTTGGTTTTCAACAGTTATAAAGATATCATGACATTTCGTCGGTTATTTTACCTTTACTGATTTTTGGGGAGATTTTAGTTCCCTACTTTTAGAAAAATTGTAGTTCCTACTTTGGAAAAATAAATTCATGTTCTTATCTATTCTCATCCATTGGAAATCTAAAAAACTGCAACTAAAATTGTTTGAGCACTTTATTGCGGCATAACGACTGTATGCACGCATTATTTCCACTTCAAACGCACGACACGCTATGTCAACTAAATTTACTAAATAAGCTCCTGTAAATCACGAGAAATTCTCTGACAGTACCGACCTCGACTGACGTTCTGACTGCTGAGCCGTTAAATGCCAAATGCGAGGCAGGCTATGCGCCCTCTTTAAAGTGCCCCTAAAGACACTCCCATTCAAGAGTCATATTAGAGCCGTAAAAGAGGTCGGAGGGCAAATCCCGGTCCCGACAAGCAACCGTTATGAGCCCTTATCGGACATGGACGAGGGTGAAACCAGTGATGCATCATCGTATAAGCCTAATGCTGGGAATTCGCGACGAAAAGTGGTAGAAAAGAGGACATCAAGGAGAAAGGCACATGTTCTCGACAAATCACCGACACAAAAACAAGTGAAAGCCAAGCCCCCGCCGCCGATTGTTATTCAAGGCAAGTTCAACAATCACAAGGCCCTCCAGGCTGACCTTAAAAAGTATCAAATTACTAAGTATACACTTAAGTACACGAAAAGCACAGTTATCGTGTACTGTGAGCAGGAAAAAGATTGGGCCTTCCTGAAAAGGAGCCTAGACCAAGACAGCGTACAGTATCACAGTTACGCTGAATCAAACCACAAAACGAAAGCCTTCGTATTACGTGGACTGGACGGTGACATAGACATATCGGACATCAAACAGGAGCTTACTGACATATATAACATAAACGCCAAAAATATATTCCTCATGAAGCGCACTCGAGTACCGCTCTATCTTGTTGTCTTGGACACAGGATATACATTAAAAAAGCTCAACCAGGAATGCAGACTCATACTGGACGTAAGGGTTGCTTGGGAAAACCGGCTTTCAGAAAAACCCATTATGCAGTGCAAGCGCTGCCAAGGGTTGGGACATGCCGCGACGTACTGCCGAAGAAATGTGAGATGTTCACGATGTGCGGGTCCACACGAAATTACAATGTGTGACTCCAATGAAATAAAGTGTGTAAACTGCGGCGGAGAGCACCGCTCTATTAGCCCTGAGTGCCCAGTTTACACCTACAAGGTCAACCTGTTAGCACCACCCAAACAGAAACAGACCTACATTCCTGCGCCACCCCCGGCAAGACCGGCGTGGCAAAACTCTCAAACCACCCTCGAACATGAACGTGCTGGCCAGCGAAGAGGTCAGGGCTCAAACAAGAGCCACCATCAAATACGGGAAGAAGACCGGACCGAAAGACAGCCCTACGACGAGCAGTTCCCAAACACTCTTGGGAGAAGCCGACCGCCCCAAAACCGAGACGTGAATCTTAATCTTAAACAAAATGTAAGTGCAAATAATACCACTGCAAAATTGCCTGTAAATCCTAATATTAATTCAAACCAAAACGCATATACTAATTTAAACAACAATTTTCATAAGCTTTCAGATACAATTAACGAAATCAATTCATTAGTCAATATCAACGAATTATTTTTTTGCGTTAGACGAGTTTCTCTCAATGATCAAGGCGTGCAATGGCGATAAAATTGCCATTGTTCAAGCAACGGTGAGATTCTTCACCGAGGAAATCGGAAAATATAACATATAAGATGTCTGTTCCATGTTTCAAGTGTGTAGTTGGAATTGTAATTCAATCAGGCACAAATTGGGAGAGTTTAAACAATTTGTGCATGATAATCCTTTCTCGGTTATTTTTTTATTGGAAACCCGCATAGACCCATGGTTTGTTTTGAAGATTCGGGGTTATCAGGTCGAGAGATTTGATAGGCCCAATCCGCGCGGAGGCGGCGTGGCCTGCCTAATACGTAGATCGATTCCATATAAAAGAGTCCACGGCATCCGCTCTGTAGCAGAACACATTTGCATTGAGACCGAGAACGGTCTGCGTATTGCGGGGGCCTACGTTCCTCCGCTCGCTCCCTTTACCTATGATGACTTCATGGCTTTCTTCCCGGACAACAGAAGGTCCATATTGATCGGGGATCTAAACGCCCGACACTTTGTGTGGGGCGCCGGATCTACGAACAACAGGGGCCGAATGATGTTCCGTGCAATTGAAAATAACCCAGATCTCCTTTTTCACCGCTCCGAAGTTCCAACTTTCTACCCAGCTTGGGCCCCTACCCCCTCCTACCTGGATGTTGCTGTTACGAAGGGAATCGCTGACGTCCCGCCGCTTCAGGCGATAAATGACTTGAATTCTGATCACCTCCCAATCGTGATTTGCCTTGAACCAAGGCGGCCAGAGACCTGCGAAATGAAAATTTCATACAGGAATCTCGATTGGAGGGAGTTCAGGCGCAGGTTGAACGAAGCAACGGTGGTTCCCGACCAAATAGACAGCATCCAGGAACTAGAGGCTCAAGTCCAATCATTTACCCTAAACATCCAGCGTATCCGTGATACACTCGTTCACTCTGTCAGGAAAGAGCGCCCTGCAGACTCCCTCCCAGATCATATTCTTATGCAAATAAGGACTAGAAACGCCATTAGGCGCCGATGGCAAAGGTATCATGCCAGAATCGACTATTTACATATGAATGAGCTAACTAATAACATCAAAATCCAAATCAGCGGGTACAGGACTGATAAATGGATGCAGTATGTAAATTCCTTAAACGCTCAGGACGGCTCCCTTTGGAGCCTGGCCAGGAAAGTCAGAGGAGCCTCTGCGCCCATGCCGGCTATCCGCCAAAACGGCAACGATATTATGAGTGACGAGGGCAAAGCAGAGGCCTTCGCTGATTTCCTGGAGGGGCTCCATAGGGAGTCGCCCGATACCATCCCTGCGCACACTAGCATTACTGATATAGCATCTAAATTGAAAACGCGAAAATACCCTATCCCGCCGCCGGTGATGAGCAAACTGCTTGTCACCCCGGGGGAGATTAGGTCTATATTAAACCGCCTGCCCCGAAATAAAGCTCCTGGGAATGATACCTTGCCATACTTAACTCTTCGGAATCTTCCGAAGAAATCCGTCATACATTTCATGCACATTGTAAACGCCATCATTCGCCTACAGCATTTCCCATCCTCTTGGAAACATGCCGAGATCATGATGATCCATAAGCCAGGCAAAGATCCGAGGCAAACCGGCTCTTACAGACCGATTTCCCTGCTCCCCACCATGGCGAAGGTGGCGGAGAAACTACTCTTGTCCAGAATAAGCGGCGCAGCCGATGGACTCGGTGTACTGCCCATGGCGCAATTCGGCTTCAGGGCTAGGCATAGCACTACCATGCCTGCAGCGAAGATTGCACACGACACCGTGCAGGGCTTTAACCGAGGTCATAGCACTGCGCTGCTTCTCCTGGACATAGAGAGGGCGTTCGACAGGGTGTGGCATGACGGACTATTGTACAAGATGCATGTGAAGCTTGGCTTCCCGCTGTATCTGACAGCATTGGTCCAGTCATACCTTGCCGGGCGTACTCTCTCTGTACGCATAAACAGGGCAAGTTCGTCTGTGAGGCCGCTAAAAGCCGGCGTCCCGCAGGGCACTGTTTTGTCCCCACAGCTATTCAACTACTATATAGCAGACATCCCCTCCTCCCCTAACACTTCCTTAGTGCTCTACGCCGATGACACGGCAATTTACTCGCAATCCAAAATCGCGCAGACAGCAAAAATCAAACTCCTAGATCACCTCGACATCCTTCTCCCATATTATGCGAGATGGAAAATAAACTTGAACGTCCCAAAGACAGAACTAACAATACTAACCAAAAAGAGAACTAACTTGGACATTACGCCACTCACCATACATGACATTACAGTAGACGTAAAAGACAAAGTAAAGTACTTGGGAATAGTGTTTGACAAGCGACTGATCTTTACCGGACATATGACCGAGATCCGCAGAAAGAACGCTATTGCCCAAAAAAGTTTAAATATGCTCATCAGACCAAGATCTTTTCTGAGCCCGGCAAATAAAGTAAACATCTACAGAACTATTGTCAGGCCGACTTTAATGTATGGAGCCCCTGTATGGTCTTCTGTGGCGAGTACGCACAAAAAGGCACTGCAGGTTATGCAGAACCGGTACCTAAGAGCGGCCTTCTCGGCGAGCCGATATACTAGAGTCATGGACTTGCATTCATGGTCGAATCTTGACACGGTCGAGGAGTATATCGACAAGGTTTCCTGCAAGTTCTATGACTCTGGTATACGCGGTTCGCCACTAACGGCAAACATAGCCAATGTGCGCTACGACCCGCAGAATAAACCTAAGCATGGGCCCATACACAGGGCAACGTCTCTGTTTTACCAGAACCCAAGGCCGCCTGAACAATAATAAACGCACATAGCGAGTATAAGATCAGAACAAAAGACAGGACACAGACATACTGACTGGCTGTCCTGCGCGCTCCGCTGGAAAGCGATCTTGGCGAAGCTCGCTTAATATTTGCTCCTTGATTGAATGGGCAATGCCCAATACGCAATTTCCAGCTACACATCCCTCACAATAGGGCATCTTGATGCCCCTTACGTGAAAGCCAAAGAAACGTGAAAGAGGTTTTTCAAATTGTGTTTTTCCTCTGTTCTAACCGTCACACATTTAGCACTCAAAACAAGCCTGCATTACATCAGCCTTTCGGTAATACACATTGAACCAGGCTTAAAGGGTAGGTAACCCGGGGAAGCAAATTGCAGTGGTATAAACGGCATATAGATAGGTTTATAGGTAGGTTAGCTAGCCCTAGGCGTGTCAGCGATGCGCCCCTACAAATCACGTCTGACTAGATGTGAAAGGCGGCGCTAGCTGCGTGTAAACGCGACTTATAATTACCTTAGGAAGCCACCAAAACTGTAACTTTATGAAATAAATGATGTTGTTGTTGTTGTTGCTATGCGCCGATCCCTCATTTCAAGCGGATAGAAGTAGCTGATGGTATTGAATAAGCTGTGCTATAAGTAACTAACTGATCTTCCAGCATATTAATCCTTCTCTCAATTTCCACTGAACAAAACCAGAGCACAATCAACCTGTCTCAAGAAATGATAGCGGACAAGTCGACATAGCAACTTTGCCTCATATTTGTAGGCAATCTTTGAATTTTTAGCGACAGCCCATGGAGAACGTTCGTTCGCACTGCTAGTCATTCGCACCAATTCACATGATAGTTAATTCGTTGCGATAGACCTTCGACCACGCAAATGATTAGCACAGTTTGTCAGGTGTATTCTTAAGGCAACTGACGTCGAGCGGTCTTTAACTTAACAGCACTTGAGCTCTACTAGTATTTCACCGAATATATTAGTATGATCAATTTGGTAAAAACATAATTATTATAAAAAAAATGGTGCTAGTAAGAGAAAGGAGGTCGATATTTTATCATCTTTATCTTATATCCTAATGGTTCCAATATTCATGGCATCTCTTACCAAAATTTCAAACTTTTATATAATATTTTATTTCAGTGGTCTGTATAGCTTTTTCATTTCAGATCACGTTACCTGAAAGCAGTCCTGTTGTTCGTGCAGCAAAACTGCAGGCAAGACGGAGGGCAGCCATTTTAAAGGCTAAGAAGGTGAAAGTGGCGAAAGTGAAGAAAGCCCCCGCTAAGAAATAAGTGAACAAGGTTGCAATAGGATAGGTTGTAACCTAAGTTTTACAAATAAAGCATAGAAACTATTTAATTCAGTTTTATTGTTTTGACGTTAATCCAAGAGATCTTTATAAAGTGTAAATACACCGTTTTCTTATTTAAATAAATATTTAATATAATAAACCAACAATATTTTTGATTTTAAGCTAAACATAGACTTTACCAACTTAGATAGCGTGTTTTAGATGTATATGGGTGTGTTTGACATCTATCGTACGTTCATTTTATACTCACTAATGGTTAATCGTGTATTGGTTTTATTAGTGCAGATGGATGGTATTCAGTGGAATGTCTGCGAGAAGATAACATTCGATCGGGAATTTAGAATTAAGTAAGAAATATCGAAATAACAATCCAGAATGTGATCGTATCGTAGCGCATAAAACGTATTAAAGTGTTGTTGGGTTTGCAGCAACCTTTAGTTATAGGTAATTATGAAACTTGCATTATTATTTATTATTTTATCTCAGAATTCTAACATTTTATGTCAGAATTGTGACTTTTTATCTCAGAATTCTGACTTTTTATGTAAGAATTCTGACTAAAAAAATATTTTCTCGTGTGACCCTAGGACGCCGTCGTACATAGTAATATTCCTATATAATGTAAAAATATATCATTTTGTTTTATTCTAATGCGTTTTTTTGAAGGAGTATTGTTTTGACTTTTTGCCCAAGTAGGGTTGGCTGTGTCTAACGCAATTCAGCCATTGAAGCTGCTGCATGGTTTTGACCACAAGAATAAAGTTGTTATTTATTCTTGTGGTTTTGACGTCAGACACCCACGCTGCGTGCATCCGCTTCGGAAAATCCAGCGTAATAATTTTCGTTGAAGGCTGCCGATAGCGATTTAGCGCTGTCGCATTGTAGGTTATATACGGGGTTGTTTTATTTTTGGTTGTGATATTGTGCAAGCAAAATGGACTTGCCAAAAACTGGAAGGTGGTTTTAGATAGCAAGAGCTGATCCAGTGTGAAAAACACCATTTACTTTCATCCCTGTGCTTTCAAGGTTTATGGATGTTTCGCCCATTTCCATCCAAATTCCATTTAAGTGGTGGTCGGCAGTGCTTGATAAATTAGATACTTCATGAGTTACGCAGTTATACATCTCCGAAGATTTATCTTTCATAAATAGTTCTAAAATAAAATCGTTCATGCACACAGCCAATGGCGTAGCTAGAAATGTGGGCGCCGGGGGGCAAGTCTATCCGCTGGCGCCTAAAACAAACCTATATTTTGTGTATACGCAAATTAATCCAAAAATAATACATCATAATATTAAACGCATATTTTTGTAGTGAAACTTCTTAACGCGCGCCACGAGTAAAATTTGAAGGTTGCGATCCCGACACACGGCGGGCGAGCTGGCATGGAACTGAAAACGGTCACGGACGTTTATTGTGATATCTTTGTTAGTTTACAAGATAAAAATACGGGATATGCTCCATTACCTTGTCAAGACATAAACGAAACTTTTATGAAGAATAGTTTTTTTTTTCATTTAGGCCTTCCTTTTTTGTTAATTATTGAGTGATACCTATATTTAAAAAAACTGCTTTTTAACCAAATCCGTTAAGATATGTATAAGGCTAGGGCGTTTAATTATTGTGATATCTTTATTGTTAGTTTACAAGATAAAAATATGGGGTTTGCTCTATTACCTTGTCAAGACATAAGCGAAACTTTTATGAAGAATAGTTTTTTCATTTAGGCCTTCCCTTTTTGTTAATTGTGTGATATATTAAAAAAAAACTACTTTTTAACAAAATCCGAGGTTAGGGCGTTTAAGTTTAAGAAGTTTCACTTCTGATATGCGCACATAGTGCACACGCTTTTTTTTATTTACAGGACTATGAATATAAAAAATATAAACGGCAACCGACCGACAGGTGCATACATATTTAAATATAAACCTAAACTAAAAATCTGTAACCCTAATTAATTAATTGATTAATTAAACATTGGAGTCTTTCTTCGGTTTTAAATCGACGTAAAAAACATCGCATGCCGCCTTACGCAGCGTTTTTACAAATTTGCATGTACCAAATGCCCCCGCGCCGGGAGATGTTTATTCCACGTAGAATAAATAATAAATACCTGACACAAAATGTATTGGTTGGGTAAAAAGTTTAATACATATTTTGGTCTTTGATCAAACCTAACTACTTCGAAGTAGTTAGGTTTATGGTTAAGCTCATGAGCATTGTTAATTCTTAGCATTAGCATATTTATAAATTCGGAGCGGCGCCTAATTTCTCTTGGCGCCATGGACTATACCAAATTTTGCCAAGAGAGTACTCAAAACTACCAGAAATTAATGCTGGAAATACTTGCAGTTTCCATAAAGAATCGTACCATAGGTCAATTTACAAAAATTACTATTTACAGTTTACACACGCGCACAAAATTGGTCTATTCTTGATCCTAATAATTTTAGTTCTACAGTTTCCGATATATCCATAGTCCATCTTTTTTCTTTTTTTTGCAAATTATTCAATTACTTTATTATAAAAATTTTCAATGCCATATCTTCTTCTGCAGACAGCATACCAGAAGCGTGAATATGTGGAAAAAGGTTTCACTAAAAGATTGCTTATTTGATTCATTTTAAACGTTAATTCACAAGTAGAGTCAGACCTCAGACCGATCCTTTTTACTTATCGAAACGCGGTCCGAGCCATTAAATCAGGTGGCCCCGTTTTACGGCTAAAGTCGCTATCTCAGCATGCATCGTCATGACCTCTCATTTTGACCTTTCCATCGCAATTTGCTATTGAAGACGGGGCCGGCGCGCGTTTGGCACGGATAGCCCATTTATCGGGAAATCGCATTACATTTTTCGATGACTAATATCAGAATCTATAGATTATTATTGGCCATTGGGAATACGATGAATATTATTTATTGGATAAATTTTAATTACGATTAAATAATGTATATTAAAAAATAGAAAAAATGTCTTTGGCAGTAAACTCAAAATGTTAAGAGTCGCTCGGTAGTGCCATATGGCCCCTGATGACGAGCCGCCACTGCTTTCATCTAAGGAGTAAATATAAAACGAGTGTATCTTGTATCTGTTTGTCGTTTTTGCGGGCAAATTTGATTCTCGATTGAAAATCGGGACATTTGGCGTCTTGGCAGGACGTAATAAAATGGTCAAAAAAATCGGGACGATTGGCAACCCTATAGCCTTGGGCTAGTTCTGGTTGATTACTATCAAACAAATACAATCTCATAAAATATTTAAGAAATAAATTAGAACATTGTTGGTTAATAAGGTTCCAGTTATGATTTAAGAGAATTTTGTAGAAATTTGTAATTCAATGTGACCTGCACCCGGAGCGTGCGAAATGTAAATATTCCATCTAAAAGTAAAATTACCCAAAAGGTATATACCTAGATTTCTTATTGGTCTATATGAGATTCTTTGATTTTTTTAAAACTATTATAATTTCAGAGATAGTATACTAATAAAGGCATTTTGGGCATATATAAAATAATTCTGTATTTTTACTTTTCATTAATTATGGCTGTTTATAACTGCTTATTTTCTGGAGAAAACATTATCTCTTGGCGTTCCATAAGCAGTATCTCCTTCATTTCTGAAATCAGATTTTCATTCCACACAAAGTCAACATTATTCTCTGCAATGTCCGAAAGAGGTTTGTTACTTCCTTTTCTATTTTTATATATTTCATCTTGTATATCTGCTTCAGTCAGGGAAGATACATTGCACATCCGCATATCCAACCTTTTTAGCGTTGTGTTAAATTTTAGAGCTTTTAAAATTTGGGTTCCAGTTTCCTACAAAAAATGTGAAGTTTTATTAAAATTTCGCTTTCTAGTTAAATATTTTGTATTTGACGCACGTATTTATAATAAACTATAATACACTCAGATGATTATGGCATACATTATATTATTATATGAACCGTCTAATTCCAAAACCGGCCATCTCCAAAAATATTAATTTTTGGGCTAGGTATCGCAATATATTCTGAAACATCAACAGTGTATTAGTATGAAATGATTTCGTGTACTTCCAATTCTCATTTAGCGTGTTCACGATTCCAATTCTCATTTAGCGTGTTCACGATTTATAGTTATACTGCATAAATGATGCATAGAAAGCATTGAAATTCGTTGCTTACTTTGAAAATACCACAGACTGCATGAATTTTCCCATTATACTTTAAGTAGTTTTCTACAATAACTGCGATGCGTTTTTGACACACAATACATAACGGGCCTTCATTTTCGTTCAATATTATGCTTTCAGTTTCTACACCTACAGTATTTTTATTTATTTGTCATATTTTCTGTTTCTTCATCTACAATAAACCATCTGCCATGTTTTCCATCTCTTCATCGACAATACGCACCTGCACCTCTTCTCCAAGAGTTTCTTCAGCACCTTTTTCAGCTTCTTTCGTACGATCAGTCAGATTTATCAGAATAGTATGTTGAAGTTCAGGAGCTCAATTTTTACTTATTTGAGTTCTAGTCAAATTTAATTATCTAATTATTATTTCCAAAACAGATTTCAGCTATTCTTAATTTGAAAAGAAACTGATATGTTGTGTGAGACGGTTTTGAAGTACCGTTGCCATTTTATTAACATAATTTTTCTAAACCTGTCTATGGCAAAATATAGTATAATAAGAATGTTTCCTATAGCCGTGACATGAAAAGAAATGTATATTTTGAATATAATAAGGAATTTCGGCGATAAAAAATATAGATATAGGTTAGCAATCTTGAATGGAATCTTCCTATAGACAGTATACCGTCTCGTGGGTCGAAGGGCGAAGGGGGCAAACGGGGAAAAGGGCGCCGCGTGAAAAATTACGGGGTGCCACGCCCAATTTTCGCCCAAAAGTCATTAAAATCGTTAAAAAACAAAAAGGTCGTGGGGTGACCAATATATTAAATATTCAAGAATCAGGCGAATAGGGAAACGAATAAAAAACATAAACATGACGATGAATGTTATTTACATTAAATCAAATAAAGGATTCAATAATTAAAAATTCTAATTATGTAATTGTAATAAGTATATAGTTATTTCGTTTTTAAATAAAAATATATAAAATATTTTAATATTTACCTACTTATTTTTAATAATTAACAGCACCCTTTATCGCTTGACCGTCTGTTATTAATTATATAAATAATGTATTAATTATATAAAGCCGAAAAACGACAAACGCAACTAACAACCGAATACGGAACTAATTGACTAACCCATATAAAATGCATTCTTTATCCGCCCGTCCGTATTACCACGTTAATGAATAATAATTAGATTATTTAGGTTTTTCAGAAAAATAATTTTTAAAACCTGACAAAAATTTGCTGAATTTTTTTTAACGCAAAATTAATTGGCACGTCAAGTTCTGGGAAAGGGGGTGGTAATTACCCCCTCTACCCATCCCACCCCCCGTGTTTAGGCCTTTCGTGGCAGCTTGAAGCGCTGGAGGAGAAAAATTTCGGCGGGTGCCAGATACCACACTCCAAAACATTTTTTTGACCCTCGATAATAGTTTTTGACTAATTTTGACCCGTTCTTTCGACTGATGAAGTAAGATTTTCGAATTTTATTAAATTATTACGAATTTAATATTAAATAATTTTGTACACTACCTATTATAACGAATATTGCCAATATTATTTTAGAAGAGTGAGAAGGGACAAAAGGGACATTATATTACAAAAAAAAATTATGTATTATTTATTTACAAAAAATAGTGCATTAAATAAAAACTGGAACATGTAATATGATACATACAAAAAATAATTATAGTGCCAATTAATTCGTGAAGCATGGGGCACCCGGTCACCTAGAGGCGGAAGGGCGGAGGGGGCATTCGCCCCCTTTGGCCCCCTATACGACACGCCGCTGCCTATAGAACGCTTTTTTTTCTAACTGATTTCCTTTAAGAGAAAGTGAGAACTTAACCTTATTACAGCGACCTAATTTTATATACCATTGAGCATTTTGACTCAATTTAGTGATTTCAGATTTTCCATCGGTTTTCAAAATCCCCATGGATGTGCAAGAATTTATAGCCCTCTATATAATATAACTTACCTCGCCTAATGAATTGTTGGAAATATCTAGATTTTCCAGGGAACTATTCTTATTAAGGGCATTGGCTATCAAAAAATTTCCAGTTAAACCACATCCAGCCATTGATACAGACTTTAAGATGTTATTATGTTTGACAATAGAATTAATTAGCAGGCTACCAGCACCGTCGAAAAATTGATTAAGATGTATGTCTAATACTTTTACATTGCATGACTCTTGAGAAACTGCGTAAGCTAAACTGTTAATTCCTTTTTGTCCTAAAAAATTTCAGTTCACATATAATTATTATATTTTCTAGATTTCATAGATTGAATATAATGAAATTGGGCAGTGTGAATAAAATTGTAGTACGAACTTTTACTTGCAATTTTATAGCAAAAACTATGGTTTAGGTTGAACTGATGAGTTTAAGCCTCGGTTTAAGCTATTTTGCTTGTAGCATATTCTATTTTTTAAGTTGAAACTTAAGCGGGTGTGCATAAAATATAGCAACTACAGCAACTTTCAAGTAATAACTAACCATTTTTCAAGCTCACAAATGTGAAGCTTGGTAAATTACTTTGAGACTTAATCGAGTAGTACAGTACTAAACTATTTGTAACGTGCACAGTATACACTAAAATCGCTCAGTTTATGAATTTAGGAAAAGAAAATATTATTCAGAGCGAAGTGAGTATCCCGATAATGAGTACCACAAGCTGTACAGGGTTATCCAACGAGGACTAGACAAGGCGATTTTTGACCTTCCCTGTACTTTTATAAAAAAAAAACTGAAATGGCCATCTTATGTAATTTTCTCCCACGAATTCGGATATGTTCAGCAAAATCAAATAAAAGGGCTAGGAGTCACTTTGATATTTTTTTAAATGGAACAGCCTGTATATTACAACATTTTTGGACTCTCTAGAAAATTCTAAACACATTTTGTGTATAATATCCTATACCTATCTTTAGCTGTTTACCAAATATTGACAGTTGAAAGTCGGGTATTTTGACACTTTGACAGGATCTAAAATCTAAACCGCATAAGATCAAAGAAAACGGATTGCACATTCCTATCTTATGTTTTCATAAACTATCGAATGACAGTATCTTCGAATTTAACCTGCGGATAAAATTAACCGGAACTTTTAAACCTCCGGTTAAGTTCAATGTTAATTACTATCATTCGATAGCTTATGAAAACCCAAGATAGGAATGTGCAAACCGTTTTCTTTGATCTCATGCAGTTTAGATTTTAGCGCCTGTCAAACACCGATCTCCATGGAGATCGGTGCTGTCAAAGTGTCAAAATGCCAGACTTTCAACTGTCAGTATTTGGTAAACAGCTAAAGATAGGCATAGGATATTATACACAAAATGTGTCTAGATTTTTCTAGAGAGTCCAAAAACAACAGTCAGCAAAACGGTAAAACATGTAGGTACTGACTAAAATCATGGAAAATAATAATATGCCTGAAGCACAGCCGGAATGGAATTCTAAATACCAATTTATTCCGTGTGCAATTGGCGTTATTGATTGCACCCACATAAGAATTACAAAACCAACCGAGCATGGGGATGAATACTACAACAGGTATAAGGCTATTGCAGCTTAAATGTACAGGCAACATGTAATGCAAAAGAAGAATTTACTTCTATAGACGCTCAGTGGCCGGGGTCTGTCCATGAAAACCGAATACTTATCTAAGCCCAAATGAATACTATGCGGAAAAACTTCTTATTATTAGGGATTCGGGTTACGGAATAACACCGTGGTTAATGACACCGTATAGAAATCCCCAAATTCGTGAAGAAATAACATTTAATACACTTTTTACAAGAGAACGGGTCATTATTGAAAGATGTTTCGGTCAACTAAAGAGAAAGTCCTATATTACAATATATGGCTAGAATACAGCTATATAGATTTGCTGCCGTCATCATTAGTTGTGCTGTGCTTCACAATATATCCAATCATTTAAATGATGACATTCCTGACGAAGAAGTGGATCAACACATCGACGCCGATGGCCAAGAGGTTTTTGAAGAGGAAAACGATCTAAAAGCAGCTTTGCGTAGACGGCGACTCAATAAATATTTAACTACAGCTCACTGTATATACATTGTGAGAATTTATATCTGTAACGTAATTGAACCTTTCCATTGGAGTTTCACGCAACCTGTTTAACATAATTTGTTCTCGTTCTATCTGCATCCGTGTAAGCTTCAACTATTCAAAAAGAACCAACATTTGTAGCTCTTCACAGTCTTCTCTGTTTCTTTCTCTTCGAGTTTGTTTTTTTTTTGGTGGGGGTGGTGCAGGACGTCGTGCTAGCATTAATGGCAGAGATAGAACGTCTGTGTTGTTGTCATCCGGTAAATGTTGCTGACCTGCAATGCCCATAGTCATAGCTCCAGGTATTTTGTTGAATACTGGAGCTTGCATGTCACTATCTATAATCTGCAACAATTTCTTTTCCCAGTCTCTAAGAATATTTTTTTATTCCCCGTTGCTTTTTTATCCGTCGTTTTCTTTAATTCATTTTTCATGCCTTGATTTTTTTTTAAATTGTTTTAATGTATTATTTTTTCCAAATTGTACATACCTGGTATGATGATTATTGCATGATTATTAATGCATTTTCTTCCGCCTTTTTAATTGCTGGCAATTGCGACTTATTGAATAAGACTTTATGGTTCGGAAAAGCCTCCACAAACGGGAAATTTGTTTTTGTTCATCGACTTCAGATTCACTATATTCGCTATCAGAACTCATTTTCAAAATCTTAATTGCCTGCAATTCCTTCCAGCCTATTAAGGTTCATCCAAATAACAACTCAACTGGCCCAAACAATCGATGTTCAATGCATGCTAGCCGGGTAGCTTTGCATCTATTGACATTAGCTGTATTCGATTGAGACTGGAGATCAGTTCATAATGAACTGAAACTGAACTGATATATCAATTCAGTGAGCCAAGGTCAAATGAAATTAAGAAAACAATATAAAAAAAGCCGATTGACAATTGCCATTTAAATGCCATCTTTTACCTGAACTACTGAACTGATCTAAGTGATCCCGGTACATTTTCGGTTCAGTTACAGGTGAGCTGGATCACTTTTTAGGTAGAGGGGGCAAAGTGATATTTTTACAATCGAACACGAATGAGTTCAATAAAGTTCAGTTAGATCGATCTGAATCGATCCAAAGTAGTCAATCGAATACGGCTTTAAATAAACATGCCATCTTAAGGTGCGTACAGACCTGACGAGCCGCGCGCGCGACACGCACGCGACGCGCCGGCCGCACGCCTGCTACGCGTACGGGACGAGCACGGTTTTCTCGCGCGCCTGCTGTGAGCCGTCCACACTGCGCCTCGCTCTCCCTTTGATCTGCCGTCGAAAAACCGACAGCAGACGGATAGTGACGCGCCTCGGACAGGCGGCGCTAGCGCCGCGCTCGCGCCCCGTCCACACTTAGGAATTTTGGACTGTCGCGTGCGTGTCGCGCGCGCGTCGCGTCAGGTCTGTACGCACCTTTACGCTGCTGCCCACTTAGATGAAAGTGAGAACGGCTGGCACGGCACGGGCGACGAAATTGCAGGGGAAAAATTGTTTACTGCTTCTACCTTAAACTAATATTTTAAAGCATAAACTTATAAGTATAAGCTAAAGATTATTCACATTATTTTCAGCAAATGCTAGTCCTTATAGCTAAAACTAAAAGTTTATGCTGATGCTAAAACTTAACACTTCAAGTAAAAACTTGTTTGTTATTCACACTGCCCATTGTCACCCTCGGATAATGGGCAGTGTGAATAAAAAATACGTTTTTACTTGAAGTATTAAGTTCTAGCATCAGCATCAACTTTTAGTTTCAGCTGTAAGTACCAGCATTTGCTGAAAACAGTGTGAATAATCCTTAGCTTATGCTTATAAGTTTATGCTTTAAAATATCAGTTTAAGGTAGAAGCAGTAAATAATATTTTTTCCTGCACCGTTGGAATTTCGTCGCCTGTGCCGTGCTAGCCGTTCTCACATTCATCTAAAGTATGCATCAATTGAAACGATACACCTAAAAAAAACACCAACTTTTAAACGCTGCAACTCAGCCAAATACAGTTTAATTTGGACTTTTTGCACCATTCCTAAAAGGGCGATTCTTTAGCTATAAACTGCTTGAAAGATTAAGTTAAAATATTACACACTGTCAGTTATACAGGGTGTTGAAAATGACTGCAAAAACCTTCATTTTTGAACGTAGCCCTAATCAGCTAATAATATATTTATGTATTCATTTGGGCATAGATCCTAGATCTCTTAAGTATTGGGTTGTCATGGACAGACCCCGGCCACTGAGCGTCTATAGGTAGGTTTGCCAAGTGTCCTCCTTTCGGGAGGACAGTCCTTCTTTAAAACGTTGAGTCCTCCTTTCTCCCTTGTCACCGAAATGTCCTACCACTATTATAATATTATTGCAAAAAAATATAAAAAATAATAATAAAATAGCAATTCAATCTCAAATCATGTTACCACTGCTAAAACATGTTTCGTGCTCAAATATTAGTCTTCTTAGCACCCTTTGAAATTTGGCACAGCGGCCTCTGTCTGCCTGGTCAAATAATATTATTCGATGGAGTACAGTCTGTACAGTATAGATGCCTCTATTCTATTATATACGTAGATCTCCTACACTTCGGGTTTATAGACGGTTTCGGTTAGTTGTTTAGGTAGTTTTTGCGCCTTATTTGGCAGTTACAATTTTTGAAAAAGGGGTATTTTCGAAATTTCTGTTTTCGCCATACAAAAAATGCCATAAAATCCCAACCGCGCCCAAATTTCTTGTTTTTTAAATTTGAGTTGAGCTCATGGGATAGTTGATGCCAAGCTCGATTTCCACCGAAGCTGAGTTAAAAATTTATTTTTATTTAACAAATACGCCCGTCTTGAAATGGGGTATTTTGGGCCCCCCTTCCGGATTTCTAGAAAAATGGTATTTTCAAAATTTTATATAGAAAAAGGGGTACTGTACCCGAAAAAGGAGTAGGTCTGGCATGTTTAGTCCAACATGTTTTTCCTCGAATTGGTCTCCATTTCAAAAGTTAACCATCGAGTTAAGCTAGGTTTTTGATATTCAAGTAAGTACACAAAATGTTTGTTGCTAATATAACATGCATATATTTTATTTTTGAAGTGGAACTTCTTTAGCGAGGGTAGTAAGTTCGAAAACATGAAACGGAAATCTAAGTGAAACACTTTAATGAAGCATATTCCAGGATAGCTAGACGGCTGAAACTTTCAGGGTATGGAGCCAGGGTAAAATGAGGATCCTGGATGGGGTGATCTGTGGGTGAGGACAATTATACCCTCCACCCTCCCCGGGTACCCAAAAATTTTAAAAATTGGGAAAAAAATTTAATAAAAAACGTAAAATATTATTCGACAGGTTAATAGAAGTGTAAAACGAAATAAGAAAAAAATAATAAAAAAAGTTAGAAAAACGCGGTTTTCGACGAGAAAAAAGCGATGGAACGAGGTCGAGGATGGCAAAAATGGAAAGAAAAAAATGCTGTATGAAAAAAATAAATTTAAAATAAATGTCGAAATCGGAGGTAAAAGTTGAAGAAAAAAAATCTTTTAAAAAACTCAATTCCTAATATCTCTTTCAGAAGCTTCACTTCAGTTGTGTGCTTATAAAGTGAGGCACAACAATTTTTTTGATGATTTACCTAAAAAATAACGGTAATAATTATTAAAAAAATTAAGCAGTTGGGCGTTTCCGCCTATGGATAGCTCTTCACCATTTTTCAAAGCCGCGAGCCGCCACTGGAAATGTCCTCCCTTGGCTCGTGAAAAATTTGGCAACCCTGTCTATAGGAGTAAATTCTTCTTTTGCATTACATGGCGCCTGTACATATGAAACTTTTCCATGATTTTAGTCAGTACATGTTTTACCGTTTTGCTGACTGTTGTTTGAGGTACCTACAGGGTTATCCAGCGAGGACTAGACAAGGCGATTTTTTGACTGTCCCTGCACCTTTATACAAAAAAAACTGATAGCCATCTTATGTAATTTTCTCCCGCGAATTCGGATATGTTCAGCAAAATCAAATAAAAGTGCTAGGGGTCACTTTGATTTTTTTTTTAAATGGAACACCCTGTATATTACTACATTTTGGGACTCTCTAGAAAAATCTAAACACGTTTTATATATATTAGCCTATACCTATCTTTAGCTGTTTACCAAATATTGACAGTCAAAAGTCGGGCATTTTGACAATTTGACAGGCTCTGAAATCTAAACCGCACGAGGTCAAAGAAAATGGTTTGCACATTTCTATCTTGGGTTTTCATAAGCTATCGAACTATAGTAACTTTGAAATTAACCGGAGGTTTAAAAGTTCCGGTTAATTTCATCCGCAGGTTAAATTCGAAGATACTGTCATTCGATAGTTTATGAAAACTTAAGATAGGAATGTGCAAACCGTTTTCTTTGATCTTGTGCCCGAGAATATCAACCGCAGAGAAGCGACAAAAGCCGTCGGCACCTTTGAAGTTAGAGAGCCAAGTTCAATTTGTCATATGTGACAGATGACCGGTTTAATACACTGAGATACATGTAATTAAGGGAAGAGAAATGCTATACGCCGATAAAACATGTAATTAATTACATGTTTATTGTTTACTTTATTATTAGAAATATATTATGCAATTGCAAATGTATATGCAGTAATTTAATTATATCTTAGGATTTAACGGTTTAACTCAGAGTTTACTAATTTGTCGCGTTCCAACCTCTTTGAAGTGAACACTTCTTTGGTTTCATGAGAGTGATTTTTAAAGGTCGCATCATGACATAGTTTGTTTTCGTCTCGCGTTACAAAATTTTCGTATCGTTGGTTGAACGACTAACCCAAACTAACCAAATCTATTAAAATTGTTTATAGCTTATCGGAACCGGCTCAAATAAGTAAAATAAGTTGAGACTAAGTGAAACTAACCCAAACTAACCAAATGTATTAAAATTGATTATAACGTATCGGAACCGCTTGAAGTGACTAAAATAAGTTGAGAATAAGTAAAACTAACCGAAAGTTAAATCGACGAATAACCCAAAATAACCAAATCTATTAAAATTGATTGTAACGTATCGGAACCGATTCAAATGATTTAAATAAGTTGAGACTAAGTGAAACTAACCGAAAGTTGAATCGACGACTAACCCAAACTAACCAAATCTATTAAAATTGATTATAACCTATCGGAATCGCTTCAAATGACTAAAATAACTTGAGAATATGTGAAACTAACCGAAAGTTGATTGGACTACTAACCGAAACTAACCAAATCTATCAAAATTGATTATCACGTATCGGAACCGGTTCAAATGATTAAATTAAGTTGAGACTAAGTGAAACTAACCGAAAGTTGTTTGGACAACTAATTCAAACTAACCAAATCTATTAAAGTTGATTATAACGTATCGGAACCGCTTCAAATGACTAAAATAAGTTGAGAATAAGTGAAACTAACCGAAAGTTGAATCGACGACTAACCCAAACTAACCAAATCTATTAAAATTGTTTATCGCGTATCGGAACCGGCTCAAATATGTAAAATAAGTTGAGACTAAGTGAAACTAAACCAAAGTTGATTCGACCACTAGCCCAAACTTACCAAATCTGTTAAAATTGATTATAGCGTATCGGAACCGATTCAAATGACTAAAATAAGTTGAGAATAAGTGAAACTAACCGAAAGTTGGTTGGACTACTAACCCAAACTAACCAAATCTATCAAAATTGATTATAACGTATCGGAACCGGTTCAAATGACAGTTGATTGGGCGACTAACCCAAACAAACCAAATCTAATCTTCGAAGATAAACACAGTTCACAATAGTATATTACATAACGAGAATGGTAAGTACCTTATTACAAACAGATTACTGCATGAGCGAGCGCAGCGAGCGTGGGCTTTAATCGAAAGAGTTTGTACTAAGCAAATTTCCATTCAAGTAGTGTACTCTGCTTTTTCTAAGACTATTCTTAAAATGCCACTAATGATCGCTATCAACGAATACTAACAATTATTACCGATTTGAACGTCAACTCTCAAATAATGTTGCTTTCACCGAACAATACAAACAATAAAAATTGCCAAAAAATCAAAGCACAGGTATCGCGATGCCGAGAAATCTCGCGATTTGAGCGGTTTAAAACCTAATTTGATTGGCACGCGATGCATTATAACGTACAACTGTGCGTTAAGTATTCTTTACGCATACTTGTGTGTAATAATTGTTTTACTTATTAAGTAAACTGTACGTAAGAAAGTGTTTACTATAAGAGTAGAAAAAAATATTTAACAAAAAAAGTATGCGTAGATATGTTCTATATTGTTGTGGAGGATTCATGATTACCTTACAATTTCTTTAGGGTTTTCAGCTTCGTTAGGGTCACCAAACTAGCACTTGTGCTGTTTACACCCTGGAGTCAGAGTCGAAGAGGCTCTATCTTGTAAGAAGTTTAAAGCATTTGTGAAGCCAAAGGCAATCAATTGTAAGGTAGAAAAATTATGTGCCTCACCTTTATAAGCACACAACTGGAGTGAAATTTCTGAAATAGATGTTGGAAATTGAGTTCTCATTTTCTTTTAAGGTTTTTTTTTCTCAACTTTTGCCCCCGATTTCGACCCCTTTTAAAATTTTTTTTGACTTTTTTTTCTTATGTTGTTTTTAATTCGTTTTATAATACTTCATTAACTCTCCGAACAGTTTTTCTTTTTATTGTTTTTTGTCTTATATAGTTTTATAATACTTTTATTAACTTTCCGAACAATCCTTTACTTTTTTTATTTTTTTTTCTTCTTTCGTTTTATAATACTTTTAGTAACTTTCCGAACCTTTTTTTTAAGTTTTTTTTTCAGTTTTTTCCAATTTTCAAAAAAAATCCATAAAAAAGTTTTTTCATCCCATTTTTGCCATCTCCGACCTCGTAGCTGAACTCCTTCGCTTTTTTATGCCGAAAACCGCGTTACTCTCTCTTTTTTTCTCTTTTCATTTTATAATACTTGTATTAACTTTGCGAACAATTTTTTACGTTTTTTCAATTTATTTCCATTCTTTAGCAAATTATTGGGTATCGTGGAGGTGGGATATAATTCCCACTCCACTGATGACCCCGCAACATGGGGTCATCGCCTGTCTGATTTTCCGTTCGAGGCTCCCTTGCAGAGATATCGGCAAAAAACTTTTTTTCCCAAAAATCCCCCTTAAATTAGAGCCCCGGTCCCCCATATGTTCAAAGGTAGCCCCCTAGCCCCCCATGAGGCGCATCTACCATAAAAATTTCGACCCCCGTAACCCTTCTCGTCCTTCCGAAATTAATTATTTTAGTTTTTCTTCTTCCCCCTCTCCTGCCCGTTCAGAATCCTCATTTTACCCCGGCTACATATCCTGAAAATTTCAGCCCTCTAGCTATACTGGAACATGCTTAATTAAAGGGGCGTTTCACTTTGATAAGCGTTTCATTTTTTCTGACTACCCTCGCTAAAGAAGTTACTTCCATAATAATTAACACACAAACAAACCAAAGGAAACTGGCGTTCACGCAAAAAATTTGTCGCCGACGACTGTACTAAACAAATCTCGGACTAAACTAAACTAAACTAAACGGGAATTATGTTGTCTCTTCTCTTCGGCTGTTATTCTCGGCTTGTGCGGTTTAGATTTTAGAGCCTGTCAAAGTGTCAAAATACCCGACATTCAACTGTCAATATTTGGTAAACAGCTAAAGATAGGTATACACAAAATGTGTTTAGATTTTTCTAGAGAGTCCAAAAATATAGTAATATAGGTACATGGTGTTTCATTTAAAAAAATATCAAAGTGACCCCTAGCACTTTTATTTGATGTTCAATTATTTTTTGCTGAACATATCCGAATTCGCGGGAGAAAATTACATAAGATGGCTATTTCAGTTTTTTTTTATAGAAGTACAGGGAAAGTCAAAAAATCGCCTTGTCTAGTCCTCGTTGGATAACCCTGTACACCTTCATACTTCCCAACTATAATTTGAAAGCCAGGATCGCTTAAGATCCGAAGAAATATTATTTGCATTTTTTGCCTTATGTTTAATGCTCTTCCTCTAAATTATCCGCTAGTTTCCAGAAAATGTTCTGCTAACCACTCAACATTAACTCTAGAAAATCTGTACAGCTTTTGGTAGTTATTATCGGGACACTCACTTAGCTGTGGATAATATTTTCTTTTTCTAATATTCATAAACTGAGCTATTTTAGTGTATACTGTGCACGTTACAAATTAATTTAGTACTGTTGTACTACTCGATTAAGTCTCAAAGTATTTTACCAAGCTTCATATTTGTGGACTTGAAAAATGGTTAGTTATTGCTTGAACGTTGCAGTAATTGCCATATTTTATTCACACCCGCATAAGTTTTAACTGAAAAAAAAATAGAATATGCTACAAGCAAGTAGCTTAAACTCACCAGTTCAAGCTAAAGCTAATTATTATTCACCTAAACCATAGTTTTTGCTATAAAATTGTTAGTAAAAGTTCTTACTACAATTTTATTCACACTGCCCAATGTCTTAGTGAGAGAAACTTACACGCTGTGCATCACTATCTTGAGTACCCACTTACCTATTCTGTTATTTGCGAGATAAATCTCCCTAACAGAATTTTCCAGGATAAATTTTGAGATAGCGATCATTCCTCTGTTCCCAATTTTGCAGTGGGAAAAATCCAAAATGTCCAAATCATGCTTTAATAATGCCTTCAATATTGTGATGGTTTTATCGCAATCAATATCTGAGTTTGTTATTCTAAAGCAGATATAAATATATGTTATTCCATTTTATGTTTCTATATTATTATTCAAATACCTATTTTCCGTACGACGAATACCAAAGATCTACACATAGAAAAAAGTTATTGGTAATTTCTCATGCAATCATCTATCGGTTAGTTTCTGTTAGTTCAAATTTATTTTAGTCATTTGAACCGGATCCGATACGTTTTAAAAAATTTTAATGTTTTTGGTTAATCACCAAAATTTGGTTAATTTGGGTTAGTTCTAACTTGCTTCAAAATTTTTAATCTATTTCGATAAATTTTTGTCCGTTTTGGTGCTTTTGATTACTTTTGGTTACTTAGTCGTTCAATGAACTTTCGGTAAAAATCAATTAGTTTTAATAGATATATTTTAGTCATTTGAGCCGTTTCCGGTACGTTATGAGCAATATTAATGTTTTTGGTTGGTTTTGGTGAGGCACCAAAATTCGGTTAATTTGGGTTAGTTTTAACTTACTTCAATATTTTGAAACTACTTCGATACGTTTTAGCCCGTTTTTTGGTGCTTTTGGTTAGATAGTCGTTCACGGTACATTATAAGCAGTTTTAATGTATTTGCTTAGTTTTGGTTAGTCGCCAAAATTCGGTTAATTTGGGTTAGTTTTAACTGACTTCAATATTTTTAATCTATTTCGTTACGTTTTAGCCTGTTTTGGTGCGTTTTGGTTACGTTTAGTTACGTTTGGTTACTCATTCAATCTTCTTCTGGTTACTTTCAGTTGGTTCCAATAATTATTATTTGTCATTTCTATAGACCTATGGCCGCGAGAAAGTAAGTATGCAGATGAAGCTGCAAAATAATAATTGTTAAATACAAGAAGTTTTAAGTTCTTATGTTTAGGTAGCATAGGATAAGCGTTGGTTTGTCATTATGTAAAAAGAGACAAAAGGAAAAAATGTTATCTACTTTATTACATAGTATATGCTGGTGACATTGTAAATAGGAAGAATATTTAGAAGCAACCTTGAAATTATAATTATTTTTCTAATAAACTAACTACAATTTTTAGTTGCTAGTTTCTAATAGCTTATTAATTTGACGAACATTCGCCTTCACAATAGAAACCTATTATGCAGTCTAATCAGTGGCGTCACGTCGCCAGCATCTTTTAACATTGACAATGTCTCTGTTATCCTAGTCATTGTCTTTCAAAGACAATGTCCAATGCCCTAGCATAGGGCCTCAAATCGTGAAAAAGTGCCACACATGCAGTCATAAGCATGAGAGATCGTGTTAGTTTGTTTATTTAAACTTAAATTTGATTATAACATATCGGAATCGGTTCAAATGACTAAAATAAATTGGAACTAACTGAAACTAACCGAAAGTTTATTGAACGACTAACTAACCAAAAGTACCTAAAAGCTTCAAAACGGGCTAAAACGTATCGAAATAGATTAAAAATATTGAAGTAAGTTAAAACTAACCCAAATTAATCGAATTTTGGTGTCTGAAGTAAGTTAAAACTAACACCAAATACATTAAAATTGCTTGTAACGTACCGGAACCGGTTCAAATTACTAAAATATATTAAAACTAACTGAACTTTACCGAAAGTTGATTGAACGACTAACCAAAACTAACCAAAAGTAACCAAAGGCACCAAAAAGAGCTAAAACATTTCGGAACAGATTAAAAATAGTAAGGTAAGTTGAAACTAACTTAAATTAACCGAATTTTGGCGACTAACTAAAGTTAACCAAACACATTAAAATTTTTTGTAACGTATCGGATCCGTTTCAGAGGTTTAAAATAAATTAAACTTCCTAAACCTAACCAAATGCTGATTGAATGTTCAATCAAAAGTAACAAAAACACCACGAAGGGCTAAAATGTATCGGAAGAGAATAAGAATATTAAATTAAGTAACTAACCCAAATTAACCGAATTTTGGCGACTAACTAAAATTAACCAAAAGCGTTTAAATTGGTTATAACGTATCGGACCCGGTTTAAATGACTCAAATAAATTGGAACTTACTGAAAGTAACCGAAAATTGATTCAATAAGAAACCAAAACTAAGCAAAAGTAACTAAAAGCACCAAAACGGGCTAAAACGTAACGAAATAGATCAAAAGTATAACCATAAGCACTAAAATCGGTTATAACGTATCGGAACCGGTTCAAATGACTAAAATTAATTAAAACTAACTCAAATTAGGCGAAAGTTCAATGAACGACTAACCAAAACTAACCAAAGCAACAAAAACGGCCAACACATATCGGAATTAGCAGATTAAAAGTATTAAGATAAGTTGAAACGAACCCTAATTTACCGAATTTTGACGACTAACTAAAATGAACCAAAAACATTAAAATTGGTTCTAACGTATCGGAACCGATTCAAATTACAAAAATAATTTAAACCTAACTAAGGCTAACCGAAAGCTGATTGAATGACTAACCAAATCTAATCACAAGTAACCAAAAATACCAAAACGGGCTAAAACGTATGTGTATAGGTTGCAAAAAATAAAGTAAGTTAAAACTAATCAAAACGAACCGAATTTTGCGACTAACCAAAAAGATTAAATTTGATTATAACGTATCGAAGTCGGTTCAAATGATTAAAATAAATTGGAACTAACTGAAAATAACGGAAAGTTGACTGAACGACTAACCAAAAGTAACTAAAAATAACCAAATGCCCCAAAACGGGATAAAACGAATCGGAGCAGGTTAAAAATATTACAATAACTAATCATCGATTTTCCTATCAAAAACTGAAGGGCAATATTTAGATCTTCATATCTGAAGGTTATTTTTTTATTTATGTTGAATA
>MU184505.1:0-24425 GCA_016904865.1 Pissodes strobi
GGGCAAGACCAAGAGATATTTGGCCCGCAACTATTGGAATGGAGCCTATATAATATTTAAGTCGCATTGGCTCATTTCCTCCTAATTGTCTTATATATCGAGTACGATGAGTGCTTACTGTTAGCGAGGAATAGTATAATAATTGATTGAAATAAGCTAATATCAGTATATCATTGAATCAGTTTCGACTTTGTTCTTTAATACATTATCCATTGTTGTATCAATGGTAAGGCAATTCTACGTGAGAATGAAACCATGTGCCTTCTAGCTTTGATCAGTGGCGCCCTTGGATGTGCATATAGTGTACAGGGTGGCCCGTTTATTATGGGATGACACCTTATCTCAGAATTTACGGGGTCTACCAAAAAAAGTTTAATACAAAAGTTGTCTGGATTTACTTCAATTTCTTCCTTATTTTAAAAAGAATACCCTGTATATTAAGGCATTTTTTAATTCCTCAGAAAATTCTCGATATATTTTATATATTATTATAATATCCTATACTTAAGTCTAACCGTTTTTGACATATGACAGTAGTCTGTGTTGACATTTTTATAATAAATAAATACAGGGTGATCAAAAACTAACATTAAAAATTTAAATGAAAAAAATTATTTTTTTCAATTGGAAACCCCCTATTTTTATAATTTTATCTTATTTAGCATTAAAAATAAGGGTGACTTTGTATAAGGTTATCTATTCAAAAAACTTGTAGTTTTTGAAATATTGGCACTTTAACATTTTTCTATTGTACAAACGCTATACGGCTTTTAAATTTTGTTATTAGTTGGCCATGACGGCGAGGCATGGCGAAAAAAAATACAATCTAGCACTACAGAAATTACACTATTTCTTGTCGTCTGACGATACATCTACTTATTACCCAAGTCGGGACGATTAAGTTATTAACCCTTCATCGGGCGCAGCTGTTCTAGCAGATACAACAGTTTTTCTTTTGCATCGTGTATGGTAACCTATAGTGTTAGAATCTCCACCGCATAGGTAGTCTCCTGTAATGTGTCTCGAAATGTGAAATTCTGGCCAATGGTAGTGTTCTTCTCTATGCTAAAATGCGATATTTACAATTTATAAGTTATAACGTAATCAGGTGCAGTGCATCCAAGAGATCAAAATGTTTGCCACGTGCACGTCAAATCTGCCACGGACGTATCAATGGCTGGCCTAAAAATAGTAGGCTACCTATGCGGTGGAGATATTAATACTATAGGTTACCATACACGATGCAAAAGAAAGACTGTTGTATCTGCTAAAACAGATGCACCCGACGAAAGGTTAATAACTTAATCGTCCCGGCTGGGGTAATAAGTAGATGTATTGTCAGACGACAAGAAATAGTGTAATTTCTGTAGTGCTCCATTGTTTTTTTTTCGCCACGCCTCGCCGTCATGGCCAACTAATAACAAAATTTAAAAGCCGTATAGCATTTTTACAATAGAAAAATGTTAAATTGCCAATATTTCAAAAACTACAAGTTTTTCGAATAGACAATCTCATACAAAGGCCCTTAGATAAGATAAAATTATAAAAAATAGGGGGTTTCCATTTGAAAAAATGACTTTTGACGATTTTTGTATCGATTAAAATATATTTATCCAAAGGAACAGTCACGAAATTATATAAAAATATATTAAGGCAGGCATTAAAAACGGCTATTTTGTATTACTCGTGAGCGGTTATAGCTTCTTTGAAGTTGGAGCTCCATTTCCAGTCATACTACAATGATGTACAACAAAAATACAAACTTATCAATGCTAGATAGATACAGTTTGAGTAAAAGTGTATGAGATTCTTCTATTTTTGTAAAAATGTAGTACTTATGATTTTAGCATCTGCTAGTATTAGTAGCATTAACACTTGAGATGAGCATTTGCCTAATGTGAATGATGAAAGTGAACGGTATGTCGTACAAAATAAAATTATGATGTACGTAATTAGGTTAATAAATGAGCAGTGAATTTTGTGATTTGATTATTGTATAAATATAAACTTGATTTGAATTTGAATATTTTTAGAATAATATATTTTATAGAAAATTCAGAAAATAATTATTATTTATCCATGGAGAAAAATGTTAAATTGCCAATATTTCAAAAACTGCAAGTTTTTCGAATAGACAACCTCATACAAAGCCGCCCTTACTTTTATTGCTAAATAAGACAAAATTATAAAAATAGGGGGTTTCCATTTGAAAAAATGACTTTTGATGATTTTTTTCATTTAAATTTTAAATGTTTGATTTTAATCACCCTGTATTTATTTATTATAAAAATGTCAACACAGACCACTAAAGCAGATCCCCTTCTACAAGGAAACCAACTCTAATTAAATAATAAAGGATTTCAATAGGATAAATTGATAGTTATATTTAGACCTGCAAACGTAATTTTTGACATGAAATTCAAAATATGTAAAAAAACGGTTAGACTGAGGTATAGGATATTATATGTAAATATATATCTAGAATTTTCCGAAGAATTTAAAAATGCCTTAATATACAGGGTATTTTATTTAAAATAAGGAAGTTGATACTTGTCCACGAAAATACCAACACCCTGTATATATAAAGATATAATATTTTAAAAGCTTAATCAAATCCAAACAACTTTTGTATTATCGGTTTTTTTTCGTACACCCCATAGATTCTCAGATAAGGTGCCATTCCATAATCAACGGGCCACCCTGTACATTATTACAAATGACAATTGAAGATTTACATTACAAGCCATATTAACAAAATATTTAAATAACTAAACATTTTCTCTCGCTAGAAATCAGAATAGAAAATGACAAGACATTTTATATTATTTGTTATTAATTTAAATATTATACAGATTTTTGGTTTAGCGCCCCGTTATTTCTTGTTCTCTTAGAACTTAGAATATAAAGCTAAAATTTTGAACCAATACTACCGATAGATCTATTATTTAATAATAAATTTCATTTTAATTTATCTTTTTTTTTAAATATAACCAAGAGAAAATTACATTCCGAAACCCTCAACTACCATTGTAATTATTTTCGTAATAGTCTTTTATTTGCATTTATTATTGCCAAAATTATACAAATAGTAGTAGTTTCAACCCGCTAGAGAGGGGAGAAGCTCAGAAATTTGAAAAGGAGAGAAAGGTTGTACCATAATTCCTTTTGAAGATCTCACCGAGTACTTTAAGGTCCTAAAATTTTGACTAAGTATTTTCATCCATAACGGAATGAGAGTTGGAATAGTAAACATTTTAAACTAATTGCCTACTTAAAGCATCAAGGAGAGGGTTACCAGGCCAAAAAAACAAAAATTTTTACTAGAGACCAAAGTGAACAGTTTCTGAAGTGCACACCGGAGGATGAGTACCTTCTGATGAAAGTAGCTACGATGGTAGGAGTATTGGTGCTTGCCGCAGGGAGGAGCTTTGTCAGTTGACTCTTGACAACGTGGAAGATATGGAGACTTCCTTAGTTATTAAAATATCAGATACCAAAACCAAGGTACCACGAAATTTCAATATCCTTGAAAATTTTATTTGGATTTTTATCGAAAATATAATGTCCGACATCGGCGGCTCTTCCTAAAATATGTAAAAGGTAAATGTACTAGAAATCCGATCGGAATTAATACGTTCGGAAATTTTCCTGCTGCTATAGCAAGATTTCTGCAACTTCCAAATTCAACACTCTCTCGCCGTTCCTCTGCGAGCTTACTTGCCGATGCTGGAGCAAATTTGACGACAATTAAGCGGCATGGGGGATGGAAATCCTCAACCGTTGCAGAAGGGTACATCGTGGATTCCTTGGAAAATAAAACTTATGTTGCTCGAAAATTGCTTACAGTACAAACGGCATCAGCCGATGATGCTTCAACATCAACTGGACATGCTGTTGTTTCTGTTCAATCCTCCTCAACCACCAAGAACAGCAGAACTGAGGAAGGAATTCATTTTTCAGGTTGTTCAAATTGTACTATTAATGTAAGTGTAAATAAATATATAGAAATGTTTTTTTACGTTTTTATGAAACAATTGAGATTTTACTTTTAACACTAGTGCCATAAAGTAGTTATTTTAAGGCACTAGTGCCTTAAAGTAATTTTTTAAGGCTAGTAGACAGTGTTAAAAGTTCAATTTTTAACATGTGTGTAGAAAAAAATGGTATATTCTATGGTAGAATGAGTAAATATGATCAGTTATTTTTATAGAAATAACGACTATGCGCGAGGGTGAGGAGAGAGAAATTGCTATTTTAGGTCATAAAGCCATGGATTCAAAGCTTAGTACTAGGAAAATGTACAATTGTCTGGTGTGTCATGTATAACAATCCAGAGACTCATAGAACAACATAAGTTCCATTCTTTGAAAATATTATTGATTATGAACGATGATGATTTCGATCACCGTCTCCAATTCTGTGAAGTGATGAGTGAAACTGTTAACAAGACCAATATGTTCCAACTTTAGACAATTTAATGAAAATACTTGGAAGAAATGAAACCCAACTTAAGTGCCCAAAACAACCTTGTGGTAGTACATCCAAGGAATGGGATTTAAATTCAGAAAGGCAGATTGGCGGGGGAAATATTTGAGAGAAATCGGAAGTTGAAGACGCTCTCCCCAGTGGGTCACCTTCAATTATCGAGGAAGGTTTGAACTGATGGGAACGAATTAAAATTTAAAAAAAGCATCGAATTACGCATAACTTTGCAATAGAATATTAATATAGAATTTGATCCGTCTTCTTTCATTCTTCAAATATCTAATACCTCAAGTAATCGGTTTTCCAAGTTTTAGCTTTATATTCTTAACAGAAGAGAAGTTCATGCCATGCAATATCTCAATGGCCAGCAACTGGTGAGCTTTTAATTTTGAACAATGAATATTACCCTTAATGATAAGAGTTTTCTTTTTATGCGAAAAAGGTAAAATAAAAACCCTGTTTTCTGCATCATTTTGCCTCACAGTGCCTTTTAATCATTGTAGACCTTTGAATTAGCCCTGAACTTATTCGTTGACTACAAATTAAAAAAACTGATTAATTTATTGCTTTTTTAACTCAAACCCTTTGCCTTAGTTTACACGAAAACGAATAACTGCTGATAGGAAATGATTGTACGTCATTCTAATATATAAACTGATTCATTGTAAGTTGCCAAACCACATGCGCTGAAAGACAAAAATTACATAATAACAACACAACACATTCTAGTTAATTGACTTTACCTTGCTGTGGGTCGATGAGGGGGTGATTGGGGGTGTTTCCGTGGCGGTCGGGGACAATCTTCCGTCGTTATTGGAGTTTGAGCCAGGAAGTCGTTGTTCTTGGACACTGGCAAGTCTGGAAAAAGGTATCTAATAAAAAGTTGGACAGGCTGAAGTTGGGTATATAATAATAATAAATTATAAATTTAAGTTAGGTTGAAAGGGAGTTTTAGATCTGAGGGCGTTACATTTATGTACCTCTTTACGATATGAGTTTGTAGCGGTTCTAATAATGTTATGCTACAGATATGCCGCTTCTTATTTAAAGCTATCTCTAGTAACTGACTTATTTTATTTTAAAGAACATTGTCGCTGATATACAGAGCGTCCCAAATCTTTGCACCCTTATGTTACATCATTTATTAGTCGATTTAGGAAAAAGAAATCCATAAAAGTTTTTGATTTTTATATTATATCAACAATATTTTTCAACTGTCAGTTTGAAGTAGTAGCCTCATATCTTTAATGGTGTCATCCATTTTCGTTGCATATTTTAACTGACAACTTCATAAAATGTTTGGTATTTCAGATAAAAATGTTTTTGCAGAAAACATCAAGATTAGCTAGGATACAGTGTAATATTATCAAATTCGCATTCCTCTTTTTGAATAACTGAAACAATCACTTTTAAAATAATATTTCTATCAAAAAGAAGGAAATAATTAAAATTTGTGTGCTGGATGCGATCTGATTAATCACATTTATCTGAACCGGGAACCAATATCACGATTTGTAGTTCCTAAAGGCTGTGATACCGAACGACATTATCAACTGATTCATTTAGCCCCTAGCCCCACATCTTTGAGGAATTTATGGGATTTTTCGAGATTTTTCGCACCTAGGAAATTTTTAACAATCTTGAAAAAGGAAGGACTCTAAGAAGCTTTGGCCACGAAAATTGTCTGATCTTAGGTGGCAAAAATTTTATAGTTATTTAGACAGCGAAAAGATCTATCGAAATTAACAATAAACAAATGACATCACCATAGCACCTAAAAACCGTTTCTTCGAACACATTAGAGCTAAAAGGTTAAAATGTATAGAATCATAGTCCATACATTTTAGGTATTCTCTGTATTCTTCTAGATTAAAATCCCTAGAAATTGAACATTACGAAATAACTTGGACAGCTAATATTTTAAAATACTGAATAAACTGACATGCAAAATTGTGTCAAAATGGATTTTTTAAACTGAAATTCAAGGTTCAATGGCTGTGCCACAACCCAAACAAACTGAAAACAGTTTCTTACGTTGTGTAACTTTGAAAGACGATACTGAACAAAATCATGTGTGGTTCACACGCGGTAGAAGTGAAACCTTCATGAAACTAAACCCACTCTTTCAAGTATTAACCACGCCCGACGTTGCTGAACTTCAGTGATCGGACGAGAACTACTACAACCAGCACTGCTTCCATGGCTTTCCAATTTCTTAAGGGATCGAAGCATCCGAGTTGGTATTGATGAACATCTCTCGGAGGAATTTAAAATCAATGCCGGAGTTCCTCATGGGTGTATATTACCTCCCACACTGTTCCTGCTCTATATCAACAATCTCTTAAGCAGGACAAACAATTCTATTTACAGCACTCTTATATCCTCATTCATCTTGCGGACTCCAATGGCCACTGCTCGTTCCCAATGCGAGCGACAAAATCAGTTCGTTGCCATCAATGAGGATATGAACGCCATCGTGGAAAACAATGTCCAGTTTAACGCAGGAAAGGCTCAAGGAGCTCTGTTCTAAAAAAAGCAAACATTGCAGGATCTGACTTATCAATGACATGAGATACACTCACTCTGGCCTCATCCATAATCTTGCTGGGCATCAACGTAGAAAACAACATGTCCTGGCCTAATTATGTCACCAAAATCGCCAAGGCAGCAGCGCAAAAGCTAGGAGCACTTTATAGAGCAAAACGTGGTGTACACCTCATCAACTCTTACTGCTCTATAAGGCTCAGATAAGACTATCTCTGGAATACTGTCCCCATGTGTGAAGCTCGTCACCCAAACACTTGCTCAAGAGATTAGTCTCCATACAAAGGAGAGCAGTCCGAACAAAACGAAACTTCGAGTTAACGAACTTTCGAGTTAACCGTAATATTCTCTGCTCAAGAATTAAGCTTTAATTAAATTCTTTTTTTTTGCTTATTAAGATAATTTGCTCCAATTAATAAGTCGAAACCTAAAATTTAACTTATTTTATTCTTGTAAATAAAAATCTAAGATTCAGCTTGCTTTATTCTTGTCAGTCGATTCTTTTAACATTTTTAACTGACCGAAACAGGCTCGTAGTTTATTAAAATTATCGGGTATAACTGCATGAAATTCGCGACGAGCAACGCGAGATTTTTCCCGAATATCGATTTATTTGGGTACCTCTATTAGAGAGCTCTCGCTTTGTTTCAGTAGATTTGGCGTTGTTTTGTCTTGTTCCTGATTTAGTTTTCTAGCCTCTAAGAAGAGTGCCTTTATGGTCAATAATTGATTAACGAAGACAGCGCTCTGAAACGAACTTTCGAGTTAACTTTCTCAAAAACTACACCCTGTAGCGCTTCAAATCCAACGTCCACCGTCTTCTCCGCACACGCACTGCTCGTTGGGTGGTATAGGACTTCCCTTAGAAAAAAGAACTACTATTTACTTTTTACTCTTAACAAGCATGTATCAACTGTATAACTGTGTTCTATCTCATTCTCTCACAGGCTACATCGTATAGATTTCTTTTTAGTGTCGCTTTTTCGTTTTATCGAGTCTCAAATCAAACTCAAACACACTTCAAAAAATGAGCGAAACTTCATTCGTAAAGAAGAGGAACAGAGGGAATAGCATACAGGTCTACACTGTGCATTAAGTTTTCCACGCAAAGCTCTCTCTTCTTCTGTCTTTATTTACATCTCTATCTCCTTTCGCCTTGTTGTGTTTTCCATTTCGTAACGTTTTCGTAACGCATTTACCTCTACTACTCTCCGGATCGAACGCGCCCAAAAGTTTCACTTCAAAAATCATTATCGTCCATGAGTATATGAGGGATTAATGTAGCAATCTTGCAATATTTCAATATTTTGGGACTTTCCGAAATCTGCAGTAGTAACTTTATACTAGTTTTCCGGTACGATTCCAATTACTTGAACTCGGAAATCTTTCATGATTTTATGTTGGAGTTTCAGACAACGCAAACATTGATTCTTAAATGTTAGCGTACTAATGAAAGTTTCGTTTTCGACCTTTCTAGTGCATTTTATAGTAGAAGAAAAAGATCGTCAAGAATGATTGATTACACAGACTAGCTCAATAAAATGACTGAAAAAACATTTTAAAAGGTCAGATTCAGATAGTTTATTGATGCTAATGTGCTACAAAACACTTACATAGACAATGAGTATAAGATCCAGCTTAACTAGACAGTTATAAAATAATACTACCCTACAGATACTAAGTCAAACATTTAGGATTAAAATACTTATTATAGAGCCAATAAAATTATATCTAGCAGAAAGTCACATTTCAGCAGGTTCCCAATGTAAATGCAGGGTTTAAAAACTCATAAGAATAGAATGCTCTTTTGATCAGGTGTTGTTTTATTTTAATTTTGAAATTTTTGATATTTAGAATTCTTAATATTCATTTGGCAATTTATTAAAGTACTCCATAGCCCAATAGTTTGGAACATTTTGACTTTTGCTTAACCGGCAGTATGGTACCAATAAATTGTTTTTATTTCGAGTATTGTAGTTATGGTGGTCACTATTGGTTTGAAAGTTCTGCAAACTCTTCTTAGCATATGTTAAGTTTTCCATTATAAAAATGTCAGGAAAAGTGAGAATTCCCATATCAACAAACGCTTTCCGGCAATTATCCCTATAACCCAGCCCGGCATCCGGCAATCACCCTTACTGCCCTCCTTTGCAAGGCAAAGATTTTACCGGCCTTGGCAGCACATCTCGATGCTATCACAGCATAAGACATATGAGAGTGACACAATGCAAAGTAGTCCGTTTTCAAGACCTGCTAGGAAACACTTCCGCACAGGTTTCTCAAAGAAAGATATTACTAGCAAGCTTAGATGCAAATTTTCCAATATGAGGTTTCCAGTTCAATTTTGGATCCATTGTTAAACCCAAGAAACAAACAGACCCCTCAATGGCCATATCAGCGACATACTCGCTTAGGGTGAAACGCATTTTCTGTTTTTGTCTCATTTAACACCATATCATTACTGTTGAACCAGTGTTTGACACACGACTATGCCTCGCATGTTCTTTCATTTATCTCAACTGAGTCTTTACAATTTACCATAAGAGTGGTGTCGTCAGCGAAAAGACTGAAACTGACCGAGTCGATGCTATCTAGCAGATATAAATGAGAAATAATAGGGGACCCAGTACCGACCCCTGTGTCACACCAACAGCCAGCTCCAGGCTCTCCGATGACACACCCCACACCTTAACAGTTTGAAATCGGTCACACAGCTATGACTCTATTAGTTGCATGCTAAATTCATCAAAATTATAACAGGCCAATTTCCCCAATAGCAGTTCATGCGAGACACAATCAAATGCCTTACTAAGGTTGCTTACTAGAATGTGCTCGCATAACAATGATTCTCATAGGCCTACATTATAGATGATATTAAACTTATGATAGCAGACGTTGTATGTCTCTCCCTCTCCCCAAAATATTGGACAATTTGCGCTGCCATGCATTTTTCATATATTTTAGGTATGATAGCAAGTAGAGATATGGGTCTATAATTTTCCTCATCATCTACATCTCCCTTGTTCTTATATATTGGGATTACCAATGCATGTTTTAAACTTGTTGCAAAACATCCACTTTCAATAGCCATATTTATTAGCTTAGTCAGTGGATATAGTATAATTTCTTTAATTAGTTTTATTAAAGGTACATTTAGTTCATAAATGTCACGACTAGATTTGTTTTTTAAGTTATGGATAATGTATCTGACTTTTATAAAATATATCTCTCTAAATTTAAAAGTGGGCCGCTTGGTTTCTTTTATTTCTTTCTTTTGACCCCTATCAATTCCCTCCAGTAAATCTTGCAATATTCACAAAATATTTATTAAAACTTTCAGGAGAAATCCTGCATCCCATCACTCTCTGATTTGCATTGCGGCATTGATTGATGATGGACCACGCAGTCTTAGACGGATTACGTGATGTGTTTATTAGATTATCATTATAGGCTATTTTTGCTTTCTTGATTTCTTTTTTATATTCACATCTCATATCATTGGGCTGTTTCAATAAGCCTGGTGATGGTCTCATTTTATATATTTCATTTAAAACATTTTTTACTTGCTCTCTAAAGTCTTTAAGAGTTTGGTTAAATCATTCATTTTTATTATTATTTTGGGTGTTTTTTAGATTATTCACAAAGGTTTTTTCAGGAAATGCATCTTTAAAACTCAGAGGTTAAAATCCGTACTCACTACCTTAGTATTTTTTACTTCAAATTTAAAAATATGTTGTCTAGACAATTTTGACCTCTTGTTAGATAAAATCATCTGCCTAAAATCGAAAGGATGTTAAGAAATCCTTGAACCTAACATCTTCATAACTATTAGAACCAAATTTACTGTTAAAATCACCTGCTAAAATTATTTTATTCCCTACACCAAGTAAAAGAACACATTTTCTGAAATATTCAAAAAGCTTTTAAAACTTCCAGATGGCGACCTGTAAATAGACAATACAAACATTTTAAAATCACTTAAAAATATATAACACATTTCTAGATCTTTCTCAACTGACAAGTTTGAGACGTTTTCCATTTAGTATCCATTATGGAGTTTGCGAAAACCAACCTGAAGAAGCTCAATTGTGGAGCATCCACAATTGAGCTTCTTTGTTGATTTTTTTGTTTTCATTCATTCACATATGTATTTCTGGTCAAAGCTATTATCCTTTATATATTTTAGGATATGTTCGGTGTCTGTGTCTGTGTCAAAACCTGAGACAAACAGCCATTTATACTGCTCAGCCATTTTTAGAGTTGTGTATTCCTTGGTTCCTTTTTCAGGGACAGGACGATTTTTCAGGTTCAGTGCCCCCTTCCTTTTTTCTTCTGTTTTGCGCAATTTGCCATCCGCCATCGTCTCTAGATGGACTGTCCTCAGAATTCTCTTCTGATGATGATAACTCTATTTCAATATCATTGGTTTTAGTAGTCCCATTTATGTTTTATTTTTGTTTTTTCGCTTCTATTTCCACGTTGGGATTCGTGATGTCAGAAGAAGTGTCACCAGTCATTTTGGTGCTTTCGGCCTTGGGATTAGAATTAGGGATTTTTCCGTCCGAAAGCGCAGTTGCCACCTCTACCCCTTCAATTTTCTTGATGTTTACCTTTATTTTTGTTGTTATGCTTGGATTTTGCCGTCATATTTGGATTGTTTTCTGTGAAAAACTCGATTTTTTCTTCCAGTAGTTTTTTATTTTCCGTATTTCAGTAACCAACATCTAAAGAGCTTAAAGTTGGTCTCGTAGATGCTTGTTTTGCAGGGTTACATTATCCTCTTGGCTGCAGCAAATAAGTATTGTATCATCAATTATCTGCATTTCTGGAAAGTCCCCTTTTGCACACGAAGGGTAGATCACTATACCACACGACCTACACACCATGCTACTAAAAAGTTTTTTCCTACAACATTTAAAATAGGCCTTTCTCAACTTCAACTGCAACTAGGTTTTGTAAAACATCTTGAATATTTATAATAATTCATTGTTATTTTCTTTGGATGGGTTCTGAAGTTTATGTCCAAACTCAATTCTGCACTAATAATTTCATGCTTCAACCCTTTCCGTTTTAATTCATTCTCATTTTAACATTTCAAATTAACGGGTATGAGTTCAATTAGCATTTCTAACGACGCTGTTAACAATAAAACCCTCTTAATTTACAATTCTACCCGCGGTCGTAAGGCAGCTTCGGGCGATTACTAATTGCCCTCACTTTATAGTGGACAGACGTGCTCAGCGTATGCAAGTAATATTTTTTAGATTTTCAGTTGTAATATTCGATATGACTGGAGATGTGATTGGAAGCTACAAGGCTGAGTGAATCCTAATTAAAAATGGTTTAAAAAGAATCGAAAGATAAAGATGAGTTTAAACAAATTTAAATTAAAACCCTTGGGTACAAGGAGCAACATTTTAAATTTGCAGTATGCCTAATTTATGAAATGACCGACTAACACAATTTGGAAGCTATTGGACAAAAGAGTTTATAAATAAATCACAAAAGTTTGATTCAAATATAAAAAAGAAAGATAATAGAAGGGCCTTATGGGAAAAAGTGCTGTTGCACATTAGGGAATAGAATTTCTAAATAATATAACTCGTTTAATATTAACACTCTTCCTTTTATACACCTGGATGAGACGTGAATAATCTCCAGAGCTTATCAAGAAGAATTTAATACATGGCAATATAAAGTCACTTAAAAAAGGTCATGCTGGTGATGATAAAAGGCATAACAGAGCATGAAGATGCCAAGTTTTGTAGAGAATTCGGAATTTTTTTTTCGGATAAAATTTAAGTTGACATTGTATAGGATTGTTTCCACATTTTGATCAATAGATAACGAAAATATTTAAATCAGGAAAGTTGTATGATTTCGTACAAAGTGAACATCAGTTAATATCATGAAAAAACAAATGAGCTCGTAAAGTTCTCACAAATGCCTAACTTATTTTTTTTTAATGGAACATCCTGTTACATATTCGGATTTTATGTAAAATTTTGAGCATATTATACTTAAGTCAAACTGTTTTCGAGCTATCGACGATTGAAACTAGCACTTTTTATAAATTTTTGCACTCTTCGTATATAAGTTACTGCACGTCAATACGAGGTTTCTAAGAGATCATGGATAAGTGGCAGTTTAATAAAAAGGAAGAAATTTTAAAAACAGTACATGTTCATTTATTATTCAGCAAAAAAACTTAATATATTTACGACATTGCTTATATTAAAGAAAATTAAGCTGGTTAATTATAAAACTAATTTTAACAGATATCCAAAGTCATTGTGTTCGATGCAACTGCGAGAACATGTCTTTAAACGGTGGACGGTATCCCTGGAAGACTGCTTCTTGTGTGTTCGAATAAATTGCATTTCTTTCAAAATTCAATGTGTTTTGATTATGCACTCGATCTTTGATCCATCCCCAGAAAGACGTTCATCAATGTGAGATCAGGGCTATTGCGGCATCATCGAATAGAACCATTTTTTCCAATGCATATTTAATACTTTTCATTCCAAAACTGAGTCACATTTAGTATCTTGTATGCAGGCGCTCTATCTTGCTGCCAAATAGATCGATTGAGGATGTAAAGCAATAAAAACTGCAAAAGAGTCAGTGACGTACTGAAACAGGCCGACTCTAGGAATGCAAATTAAGAAAGAAAAGTTCTACAATAATAAAATTTGAAAAAACTCGGTATTATAAAGAATCTTTAAAAACGCACTTTTACATGTAAACCTTCGAGAAGCAGGTAAAAAGAGTTGCTAGGAATCGTGAATTCATGCGCCAAACTTATTTATATTTCTCGCGGTGGAGGATGGTGAACGCAGCATGTTACTCTACTTGTGGGATCGAAATTTTAATATCTGATCGCACCCACATGGGGACTTTTTCATATAAAAAGCCCGCAACAAGAAACAGAGATGAGTCCTAAAAATCCACTCGTTTTGGCTAGAGACTGGTTCAATTTCACTCGCCAAAGCTTGGGACTGGTTTGGACTTAAAATTTCCATATATTTTCAAATTCACTCATTTTGGCTAGAGACTGTTCCAATTCTACTCGCCAAAGCTTGAGACTGGTTTCTCATTCAAATTTCCACATATTCTGACGTGCACGCGCTTCAGCTAGAGAGAGTTTCTTACAAATAAGTAAAATCTTTGGTTTCACTTAATTTCTTTACGATTTAATCGCTAGACATAATTTTAAGTCCAGCTGTGATCACATTCTCGTAAATTGCGCGATTTTGATTAGGCTTCGGGCTGAGAGGTGATTGTGACTAAATATGTTCAAGTAAACCATATCTCCTAATAACAGTCGAATAACAAGTTGGGCTAATGGTGGTAAAATAAAGATCCTTAAAGAATACAAAACAGAACAAAGGGCACAATGGTCCTACGGGACATGAAAAGAGCCTACGGGACACGAAATGAGCCTACGGGGCACGAAAAGAGCCTACGGGACATGAAAAGATTACTTCGGGACCACCCCACCAAAGAACCTTGTTAAAATCTCCCTTGAGGCATCTTAAAATGTACATATACTAATACGGTTTAGTCAGATCTTACCCGCTACGCTCTCAACTTGTTACAAATTATCTTTAGTATGTGCACGTGTATAAGGTGGTATGTATACAGGGTGCTACAAATTCGTTTCTTTGTATGGGTATCTCGAAAACCGTAAGCGATACGAGGTCGGCTAAATTGGGGCAAAGTTGCGCAATTTAAGGGTGATTGACATGCCGTCGAGAAATTTAGGAAATTCCGTCTACTTCCGGAGATATCCGTAAAAAAACCGAAAATCATCTATTTTATTTTTATTTTTTCTTGCCTTTGTTTGAAGAGATAAAGTAAAATAAATGTCACACTCTTATTGCCACTTTTTCTCCTCTACAAGCTGGCGGTATCAAATTTTAAATCCGACGTTTCGCTTTCGGGCCCTTTTCATCAACTTCATTTTTTCAAATACGGACCTGGAATTTTTATCTAATTTTTAAAAAGCCTTTGGTCTCCTAAAACCAACGATGTATAACACCTATCAATAAATCAGCAAATCTAGATTTTTTCCATAAGAGATAATGTGTTAGACGGAGATGGGGCGATCTTTTCTGACCCGATTTCACTTATGACAATATTTGTTACCACTATCGGACAAGTGTGATACATCGTTGGTTTTGGGAGACCAAAGGCTTTTTAAAAATTAGATAAAAACCCAGGTCTGTATTTAAAAAAATTAAGTTGATGAAGGGGGCCCGAAAGCGAAACGTCGCATTTAAAATTTGATACCGCCAGCTTGTAGAGGAGAAAAAGTGGCAATAAGAATGTGATATTTATTTTACTTTATCTCTTCAAACAAAGGCAGAAAAAAATAAAAATAAAATAGATGATTTTCGTTTTTTTTACGGATATCTCCGGAAGTAGACGGACTTTTCTAAATTTCTCGGCGGCATGTCAATCACCCTTAAATTGCGCAACTTAGCCCCAATTTAACCGACCTCGTATCTCTTACGGTTTTCGAGATACCCATACAAAGAAACGAATTTGTAGCACCCTGTATATTTTCTGTATGAGTAATGTGAATGTATCGAGCGTAGAGTAAGTGCACATACTTTAGTTGATTTTTTTTTATTTTTTAAATGGTCATGGTTTGCTTCTTGGTGCGAATGATTGAAATGTCTTAACGTAATTCTTGTAAATAAATGTTTCTGTTTTATGTCCATTTTTCCATTAATATATAAATTAATTTCATTTTGTATTAATTTTTAGTATATGTTAACGGTTAAAGTGTACAAGTAAAGAAAAATAGATGTATAAAAAATTACCATTTGGGTTTTATTGCCAGTATTGACTGGTCACTAAAGAAATTGTAATCATTCAAGATAATTGGTTAATAAACATCTACCTTAGAACCTACTATCAAACAACGTCAATTTAACAGGGTCTTAACCGACAATAGTGATAAATCATTCACCATTATTACGATCACGTCCAAAGAGTCTCGGTCTATAGATAACCGAATATGCCATTGGCAAGGGTCGTTTCAGTATTTTTTTAATATTCGTTGAGGTGCTTCCCGGGACTTGACAATTTTAATCTAGATTAAGCAAAATTAGCCCCTTTATCACCTTAAATAACTTTGGCAAATTTCAACAAAATCGGGCAAAAGATATTTAAGATATTTTAAGAAAGAATGTATCTTGAAAATTAAGGAAGTTGGGACTAACGTTTATACGAACTTTTTATTAATTTTTGGATGACAAATCTCCAGCCAAGCGCTGGCGCATGTTTTTTGAAACACGCTGTATAGGGCATTCCATTTAAAAAACCTACATTAGGAATTTTTGACCGCTTTACGAGTATCACTTCTTTTTTGATATAAAATTATGGGGCTTTGGAAGAAATCCTACAACTTTTCTAATTTAATCGTATTTGAAACACTTCAAATAAAAAAAAAGTATCTACTGGTCCGAATATAGGGAGGATACCATCTAATAAATGCGAAACGAAGCTCTCGAATTAGTAACTCCAGAAATATGTCATGAATTGTGTAAGAAAAAAGAAAAATAAATTTCAGAACGGTGAGAAGGGGAACAAAATATAGATTAGATTAACCTCATTAATTATTAACCTTCGTGAAGTCAGTGACTGGCGAGTCAGGCAATTCTTTACATTTTATTACGTATTTCTGCTTTATTTACTTTACCTACTTATCCACTGCATGAATTCAATTATTTTTATGTTATTTACTTCTCACATTAATGATATGTCTATGTAAACAAATGTATCAGGCGTCACCGCTCCTGGCCCATACATAGGACATCCTTGTTAAGGAGTCTTACATCTAAGAAATTCTTTAATAAACTAAACCAACTGATATATTGACAAATGTGACTTTCATATAGTGTAATTGTGGCATACATTATGTTATCGGCTTTGTATGTCTTTCCTTTTAAAACCTCTTATTAATATGGCCAAAACACATTTTAAAAACATATTTGCAGCTTCAGAATTTACTTTGTTCGACATGGATGGAAAATTTACCTGGTGCAGGTGAATAGGTTTGAAGATTTTAACGAATCGACTATTTACAGAGTAGCCAAAATCTATGTGTTCTTACTAGCTTGCAGACACAACGATTTTACTTAAATTTTATACATATTTTCAGATATACAAGGTGTCACAAAAATCCTACACTTTGGCAAAATTTTTGTGACTTTAAACCCCTGTAGATTTAAAATGGTTTGACTTATAGCGAAACAATTTGCATCCAGTGACATCAATATCCGGTTCCGAAGTTTACATTTTTCGCTTCTTATCGGACAGCTTCAATCATTAGTGTGTCCACTGGATAGATCATTAAAAACTAAAAAAGGCAAGTGCAAATCGCTTCACTTCGAGTGAAAGAATTTACAACCTATAGGAGTTTAGAGTCACAAAAATATAACTCCAATTACAAATATTTCAAAAAAAGGTATACATTACGCAATATAAAAAATCTAGAATATTACAAGGAATTTAAATATTTACCAATATATATATAACCAAACTAAAACGAAAACTGACGTGTATCAGCATTATTTCCAGAAATTTTGTTTTGTGTGCACTGTACATCCAGCTTAATTAAATTAGATAATTCCTCACCTCTATCTGCCTAATATTTGTATAGTTCTTAATTTATTTTAAATTCACAGAAATGTTTTATCCAAAAAATGCTTTATGAATATTACATACAAATCACCACGCTCAAAGTACATTGAAAAGTAATTTTTGATATGTTTTACCTCCTAACCCCTAATTTAATTTTTAAGAAAACAAATGGGGGCGTCAATGGGACGGTTTTGCCACTACAAGCACTCATAGGCATGCGTGCAAATTTAAAAAAGTTAATACCCGTTGAACTTGCGGTTTATCTAATACCATTCTGGTCGTGAAAATTCGTCTTCTGCTATTATAAATTATTAGGCGAGACATCTAGGAAGAAAATAATAATTATTTTGAATATGGTTTTAGAGGGTGGTGAAAAAAAAACACTTAATATTATAGTTCTATTAACATTATTTTTTTGCTTGTTTCGTCAATATGATTTATTTTGAAAATGTTAAGTATTTTAATTAAAATATTGTTTTCATGTACCGAGTCCAATTGTGATAACATTTTTAATCAAATCCATATATTTTTCAGTTAACAAATAGTAATTATTGCTCTTGGGCATATTTTACTGCAGAAAACTCGAAAAAAATAGTTCTATTGCAGCATGGCCTTATTATAAAATTAGCTATTATTTAAACCCAAACTGAACATAAAACTTAAACCAAATATGTATTTCAAATATATTAGTCCCTACTCAGAAACTTATCTAATAAAGTTGTGCTTTGCTCCACTTCCCTAGTCTTTAATAACAGGATCATTGTCATCCTGATTGTTGTGTATATTTGCGGCATCAGCAATATATTGTTCATGAAGCTTAGCTGATTGATATTTAATATTATTTTCAAAACTTGAATATCCTAAAAACCATAAGACCCTCGCTACATGTGCACTAGTCCCAATAGTTTTTGCTCTACTGATTTGCAAGTGCAACATACCAAAAATTTGAGCGATTTCACCGAAACCAGTTTTCAATGTGCGTGATCATTTAATGATTTGAGAGAAATAAGAAACCAGTTCAAACGGGTATCCAGTTAAATAAATAAATTCATTCCACATCATTCGATGAATTATGAATGTAACTGTCATACACTATTTATACTACGATCAGCCATAAGAATGAAAAATAAGTACATTAATTTTGAAAATTTACTAAATAAATAGCAACCATGATCAATTAAAATTGATACATTTTAAATCTTCATATCCCCAATCAACTCAAACATTGTTGTAATGTTGAGTTTTTATTTGTATCTTAATAAAAAATCTGTACCTTAGTGAATCACATTAAAGTATAGACAATAAATGTCAAATAAATTAATTGAAGTATAGGACTAGAAGAAAGTACTTATTATTTTCACCTATATAGCTTCATTATTCACTACCGGAGCTGTTTGCCATCATTTAAAAGGAACAAGAGATGCAAGTAAACATTCAATATAAATATAATTACCTCTTCAGCGTGACTAAAGTTCCAGTTAATTTTTTACACCTCCTAAGGGCACTTTCCAGCCTTTCGGGTTCTTCTTTTAAAAACTTCTCCTCCCTCATCACTTTGTCCATTTCAGTGGCTAAAAGAGCTTTCATACTATCTTGTAGGCCAGGGAACCTAAATATAAATTAATATTAGTTTGGAATATAGTTAACATAGTTATTTACTTTTTCGCTATTTTCAACTAAAATATTATTTCACATTATAAACAAATTTATAAATTGCTATACGGATCTGCCCCGTTCTGTATATCTTTTCAAGCTTACTAAATATATTAAGAAAATTTGCCAAAAATGAAACTGACTCCCTTTTGTCGCAAGGTCCTCAATTATTTTTATTTCAAGTTAAACTATTTTAGATTGTAAGTGTAGTAAATGATATTTAAATCTAAATAGGTAATTTCATCATTAGTACTAATGTATACTAAATATATCATTCTAGTTAATAATACGGTATGAGTTCGAGAAAATGTCTTCTAATAATAAAAAAGCGCGTACATAAAAAATAAATTTGTGAGTAATTGTGGATTCTGTTTCGAGAAATACTTTGAGAGTCGTTGGCAACACCGATAGCAGGTTTCGTCTCAAACACGTTATATTTGAACGCAGTCAAGTCGGGTGATCGAGCCGGCCATTCTGTAGGACCCCGGCGTCCAATCCAACGACCATGCAAATTAGTACCTAAATAGTTACGCATATTTCTGGAGTAATACGGAGAAGTTCCACTGTTGGAATATAACTTTTATATCGACCCATTTGAATTCTTCTCAAGCAGTTCGGTGATGAGGGGATTGATCACATTTTCCAGCATATCGTAATATAATCTCCTGTTAAGTATTGCTCGAGATTCTACGACTCTATGATGTGGTTTCCTAATAGCCCAGCTCAAACAATAATTTTCTGTGGCTATTGAGCATGGGTCTCCCGAAAAACATGTGGATTCGTGTTATTCCTATACCAACAATTTTGTCTATGGACTTTACCACCAAAATGACCATTTGTCGCCAAAACAGAGGTTGTGGAGATTATGTAGGCTGTTCCCCAATTCTACTCTTCTGTCTGGGTCATCTGCCGATGTACCATTTGGATGCATGTAAGGGTGAAATTTATTGGTTTTCAAATCTCTCCCGCAGTAGAAGGGGACATTTCGCAGACTTTTGCGCAAAGCAAATAAATTGTTGGGATTGACCACCATTTCACCAATAATATAAACTTGTTTTTGTTCCGGGATATGTGGATGACCTGGTGGCTTTTTGTTATTCACGCTACCTGTTACTGCAAATCAAGCTACAAATCATTTAAGATATTTTCTACATATAGGGCGATCTAGAAAACGTCCATTGAAGATTCTTTCAGTCTAGTGAAAACTACGCGTTGTGCCATAAACAAAAAAGGTAATGAATTCTATTCTTGTCAACAATAAAATATGTTTGAGACGGAACCTCTTTCTATTCTAGATTTACGCTAAAGCATAACAAACGTTTGCCAAAATATTAACATCACTGCATTTGAAAACGTTTGCCGAGAAATCTCAGACTTTTTGTCTAAATCGGGTGTGTAAGTCGTAACCAGGATAGGGGTAGTTTACTGTTGTTGTTGTAGAGCATACCTGTGTTTCTGTAAGGGTTAGTATGTATGGTCTATTTGCTTGTAGATGATGGTGTACCGAGTTTATGTTTGTATTTAGGCCTCTTATGTTCCAGAAATCTATTGTAAATTATTTCGGTATTTTTGCTCTCTGTGAAATGCTGCATCATGCCCCAGGGCCACCCGGCCGCAACGCCCGGAGAACCGAATCGCCGGGGAGCTTACTTCCGGAATATTTTGATCCTGGAAGCAGCATGTCCATATATTCCTACTGTGAAACCCGGAACCACCAGCACGGAAGCGGAACGTGATTCGGAAAAACCACTTAGCACTTCCCAGTTCTAGTGGGGTGGTCTTTCACCGGACGATGCGAGTAGGCGTATGCAACTACCGCCTAGGGCCGCTTCCACTGGAAGCATCGGCATCAGACTCATTCCTTTGGTGGTCTCTAGTCTGACAGGGGTAAGAATGGGGTTTGTGGGGTCACTCCCCAGTGATCAGCTCCAGATTTTGTACTTTGGTATTCTCCAGCCTGGAGGAGGATGATGGGATTTGATGGGCCACATAATGAACTGGGATTTCTCAATATATACCAACTACACGCGAAAATCGAATTAATCAATTCAAAGTAACTCTATTGCACAAGGTAGATTCAGGGGTATTTAATTATTATTTAACAGAAAAGGCTTCAGTTATTCTTTGATAGAGATAATTTGTAGCGTTGTAAATGCTACCAAACCCAGACATATAATTTCTTCCCTTCCACTGGTAGATTTATGTGGTTGACCATCTCTTTGTCTTACATTAGAACCTAATATATCTATTTTGAACTCAGAATTTATATCTTAAAATTTAAAACGTTAACTATTTCATACCTTGGAACGGACCCAATCGGTATAGACGAATACAGTTCCGAAGTGCTCGTAGCCGTACCTTCTTTTCGAACCTTCTCTTTACGTATGCCTTTTGGCATTTGACGAGGTTCCGCGCATAAGACGAGAAAAATACAAGTTTTAAAGTGGTGGCGATATTATCGGAAGTAATTGCACAAGTGCATCAAAATTACCGATACTTTTGCATGACAGCGTGTTGTCTAAAAACTGCATCAGTTCATTTTCATATTTTGGAGAAAGAGCCCGACACCGAAGGTGGAGGGCTCTTTTTCTAGAATATGAAAATGATCGAATGACAACACGCTCGAATGCAAAATAATATGGTTATTTTGATGCACGAGTGTAATTCGCGGGAATATTTCCCGAATAAGGACATGATTTAAAAAAATACATGTTTATGCTTTTTTTAATACAAATACGTACATGCAACTGTAAACAAAATAAAGAGACGCAAAAATACGATTTTTTTAAATTCGAAACAAGACTTTTTAATAATATATTTGGACTTTACTTTGGCGTTTTTTATAAATTGTCGCTGTCATCGTAAGTTTACAATGGATTTACCATAGATACGTACGATGCAATTATCGCCGTGCTCTTTCATTTTCTACAGTGCAATTATCGCTGTAATTTTCCGATAATTGCACTCCTCTAATGGGATTTTTTTATACATGAAGGAAATATTCGTTGTAATTTATGTAAAGTGAGGTTACCATTTTAAAATGTGTGTTACATCCTTGTGATTCTATATTAGATAGTAAAAATTATTTTTAATTTAACTAGGGCCTTTCCTCGGGATTGATCCTCCATCCTCCGGCGGGCCTTCCCTTGGCCTAGAGGTTTTTCAAAATTCTATCATGCTTGCTTGAGGTCTTTTTGTCGAACTGATGCTGACCGCATGATGTGACATGCAACTGCACAGGAAGCTGTAAAAATCCTTAATTGGGGCCAGTCAAGCAGCTGTGTAGGTTGGAAAATAGCCACCAACCACTACTGGAAATTCCAATTCTGTGTGACCAGGTGAAAAGGACATACAAGTAGGCCCTATTTTTTTTTATTGGACTTACCGTTAAACGACTTTTAATCGCTTACTATATTTTATTATCTCTATTACCGCTTTTTATCGTTATTTGATTAATTAATGCAGACTTTCTTCACTGTCGTATCTGAGATTAACTTGATTAGCCAATGCCTTGCTAATATCACTGTAATTATGTGATTTATTTTTTTTGTATTGCGACACCTATAAATGTTAACACCGCGGACTGAACCAGACATATGGACAGGTTGTTAAGCATTTAACTAATCGTGTTACACATTTTTGAGCACTTAGGGATTCACTAGGAAAAATGATAATAAAAATAATGCTTTTTTTCAGAGCCATGATTTGTTATAAAAAACATAATTCTTGTAAATATCTTCATTTTTGAAAGACGAAATAGAGTCTGGTGGTTTTTACTAATTGTTTTTACTTTCATCAGTCTTTGCACCTTTGAAAAATATACGTTTTATTCTAATTAGAACTTTCGAAATAAACCGCAAAAGTCGTCAATATACTAAAAGCGCACTGAATAAATCACGAAAAAATAAGATATGGCACAAATGCCCATATAATACCCAAAGCGCACTGAATAAATCACGAAAAAATAAGATATGGCACAAATACCCAAATTAACCCATATTGCCAGGTTTTGTTAACCCATAGAAATTATCTGTATTCCAAAAAAGTTTTGCAGTTTCAAATTTTCTGAGGACTTCAATGTAAATATATTTGACGAAGCATAACAAGACAAATTATGGAGAATAACCTTTTTTTTATTAAATATTAATGTTGGCGTTCTCAACGGCCATCAGAAAGACCCTTGAAATAATTTCTAGTGGCTTTCCTTGGAAGTTTTTTTTTTAAATAGTTTTTTCCGAAAGCGGTGTGATGAATGGATTTTAAGATACATCCAGCGACCTCTATAAGTTGGCCACTCGGTATTAAGTTTTTTGTACAGGGTGGCCAACTAAGAATGCGAGGTACTGTATCAGGGAAACTATCGTAGAGACTTGCGGCAAAAAATGTAATTTAAAACGGTCAAGAGAAAAACCTGGAAAATATTTTCAAGTTTCTAAAATGACCACTAGGGGGCGCAACTGCAATCTTGAATCTAAAAAAGTGATGTTTCTGTGGATTCCGCTATATTAACCTAATAAAAAAATTCCACATATTTGAAGTTGAGGATAATGTAAAACTTTTTTGTTTAATGCTTTTTGCTGTACCTCTAAAAATAAGGTGGTGGGGGGTATTCAAAGTTTTATTTAAATAACACCCTGTATCTGCGAAACGGCTAAGCCGATTTTAACAAACTTGGGTTAGTTCAAAGGAGCTATTCTTGGGCTACAAATGTTGTGTTCGTTAGTTTCACATGTCGCCGCTAGGGGGCTATTTTCGACATTCCGACAGAAATGGTTAATTTTCTCAAAAAAATTAAATGCATTGATATGATTTTTTCCCATGAAAAAGTAGCTAAATAATGGCTAAACAAGCTCGCGAAAACCGCATCTCGATATCTTGTTCCTAACCCAAAATATAGGCGAAAAAATTTATTACTTACGAAAATCACTTAATTTTTTTTTACTATATTTATCTCGAATTTTCTCTTTTATAAAAGTTGTGGCCCTGAAAAGGACCGATTTAAAAAAAGAAGGTTCTTAGTGCCCCCGCAAATGCTCGAAATGCTGACCATCACGCTCTATGCATTGCTGAAGCCTCTCATGGGTAGACAA
>MU184505.1:24825-49953 GCA_016904865.1 Pissodes strobi
CAACTTTTATAAAAGAGAAAATTCGAGATAAATATAGTAAAAAAAAAATTAAGGGATTTTCGTAAGTAATACATTTTTTTGCCTATATTTTGGGTTAGGAACAAGATATCGAGATACGGTTTTCGCGAGCTTGTTTAGCCATTATTTAGCTACCTTTTCATGGGAAAAAAATCATATCAATGCATTTAATTTTCTTGAGAAAATTAACCATTTCTGTCGGAATGTTGAATATAGCCCTCTAGCGGCGACATGTGAAACTAACGAAACTTTAAATAACACATTTGTAGCCCAAGAATAGCTCCTTTGAACTAACCCAAGTTTGTTAAAATCGGCTTAGCCGTTTCGCAGATACAGGCTGTTATTTAAAAAAAACTTTGAATACCCCCCACCACTTTATTTTTAGAGATACAGCAAAAAGCATTAAACAAAAAAGTTTTACATTATCCTCAACTTCAAACATGTGGAATTTTTTTATTAGGTTAATATAGCGGAATTCATAGAAACATCGCTTTTTTAGATTCAAGATTGCGGTTACGCCCCCTAGTGGTCATTTTAGAAACTTGAAAATATTTTCCAGGTTTTTCTCTCACGTTTTAGTAATTACATTTTTTGCCGCAAGTCTCTACGATGGATAGTTTCCCAGATACAGTACCTCGCATTCTTAGTTGGCCATCCTGTTGTACTCTCGCATTGATGCAATTCTGGTAAAAACAGTGTTGTAAATCAAAAAAAAAAACCGCGTACTTTCTATTTATTGTATCTAATAACTTAAATGTTACCGTAATACTTGAATTGTCAATTTGATACTAAAATGTAGCATTTATGTAACCATTACTCTATTCCAACTTTCAGTTTCCTAATTTCATTCGTGCAAAAAGTAATGGATTGGGGGGAAGATATTAAAGAAAAGCACCATTTCCATTAATTTTTTTTTATTCAGACACGAAAAATACTTTTATCCTGAATATTGATATTTCAAATTATCAACGCATTTTGCCTCAGTAATATTACATTGAGCACTAATTAATGTCAACTAACTTCGGTTTTAGCTACTGGTTCGATTTATGCCGGAATGCGAACATTTTATAGACAAACGTGGGCTGAATTTTCAGGTAATAATTATCATTAATATGTTTGGTTTCCTCTCCGGTAATATTATATTAAATTGGATATTATATTACAGTAACGACGAAAAGTGTGATTATTAGAATATTCACATAATAACTAAAATGAACCAGAGTAATATACCAACAATATTAATATACATATGTATATGTATATTATAAAATGAAATAAATGTTTTATTTAATTAAAATCTTACTATAAATTTAGCATTATGAAAAGGATCCTAATTATTTACAATTTTACATTTATGTTTAAATTTTCATATCTGTCAAACGACTATGACGATGCATATCAGAGGTAGCTCCTGATACAGTGTTGCAGATAGACAAGGTCGAACTACGAAAATTTGGCTTGAAAGGAGGCTCATTATATCTATGTTTATATTTTTATATGTGCCAAACTACCATAATGATACTCTTTTTCATTGTATCTCAGAGGTAGCTCCTGACACAGTGTTGCCGATAGACAAGGTCGAACTACGAAAATTTGTCTTTAATTGAGGAAAATTATTTCTAATTTCATATTTATGTTTAAATTTTTATATGCGCCATACGACCATAATGATACTCTCTCTGGTTGTATCTCAGCGGTAGCTCCTGACACAGTGTTGCGGATAGACAATGTCGAACTATGGAAATTTGGTTTCAAGTAAGGCTAAATTATTTATAATTTCATATCGAAGTTTAGATTTTTATATGTGCCAAACAACCTGTATGTCAGAGATTGCTCCTGAGACAGTGTCGCGGATAGACAAGGTCGAACGACGAGCATGTGGCTTTAAGTGAGGCTAATTATTTATAATTTCATATCTATATTTATATTTTTATATGTGCCAAACCATCATAATGATATTTTTTGATTGTATGTCAGAGGTAGCTCCTGAAATAATGTTACCGATAGACAAGGTCGAACTACGAAAATTTGGCTTACAGTGAGGATAATTACTTGTAGTTTCATATCTGCGTTTATATTTCTATATATGCCATACGACCATAATGATACTCTTTTTGATTGTATCTCAGAGGTAGCTCCTGACACAGTGTTGCCGATAGACAAGGTCGAACTACAAAAATTTGAGTACAAGTGAGGCTAATTATTTATAATTTCATATCTATGCTTATATTTTTATATGTGCCAAATGATCATAACGATATTCTTGTTAATTGTATTTCAGAGGTAGCTCCTGACACAGTGTCGCCGATAGACAAGGTCAAACTACGAAAATTTGGCATAATTTCATATCTGCGTTTATATTTTTACATATGCCATACGACCACAATGATACTCTTTTTGAATGTATCTCAGAAGTAGCTCCAGTGGCGGACTAAAGGGGGGGGCTAAGGGGCTTTAAGCCCCGGGCGTTGAAACTAGAAAGGCGGCGCGGGCTGAACATGAGATCAGTGTTGTTATAGTATATTTAATAATGATTCGATAGTCTTATGTCATTCGATCATTAATGACATAAGTCGTCGTACCCGAGACCTGAGAATCGTGATTTTAGAGTTAGAATCCCACTTGGCATTTTATAAGCTACCGTGAGATATGTAAGCCACCAGCCACCAACAATACAAACTCGACAATCGTTTGACTCCTACCCCGCTCGATCTATCCAGCCAGCCTGAGTAATGCTAAACCGCTAGAAAGCTTCCGACCCGATTGCCAGTTGATGATGGTAGCTGACTCAGGAGAGAGTGGTACTGCGGAAAGGGGAAATTTAAGCAGGTGGTAGGCACTTGACTATGACCAGGTACTTAAACTGTCTAGGACGCCAGAAGAAAATTTAGGACACAGGCGTTCTATAAAATTATAGACAATTTACTTCACGACTTAAAATATAGAGGGGCTGCATATTTTGACATTGATTAAAATTTTCATTTTTGTTAAAGCTACAAAATTTAGATGATTCGGTTACTTTGGAAAAAAGTCAATCTCTATTAGAATTATATCCTAATGATTTACAAGAAATACTAAGAAATGAGTGCATGCAATCCAAGTACCAACAAAAATCGATCACGACTACCTTAAAAAAATTGCAAGAATGCTTTTGATTTAATGCAACTATTGCATCAATATAAAATTACACCTTCATTTCCCAATATAGAAATAATTTCACGAACGCAACTGGAGAAAGTTCATTCACTATTTTGAAGAAAACGAAAAATTATCAAAGAAATTCCCTAAAGGAAGAAAATTTTAATGCGCTTGCTATTTATGCATTAACAGTGATCTTTTGGAAGAGTTAAAATTTTGAGTCAATAATTGATGAATTTACCAGACGCAAATCAAGAAAAGTAAATATATAAGGATTTTTCATTACTTACCTACTTTATGGATAGCCAGTTTTCTCCATTTTGTGTTTTATTTTTATTTTTATGACTGATCCTAGTTTATGCTAATTTTCTGTTAATTTTGTTTAAATATTTTCGTTTAATTAACTTTTAAGTTTTTATTGGTTGCATATTATATTTTAAATATAACGCTATATTATGTAGTTTCATGCGTATATTATTTTATTAAACTTAGACGTTAACATGGGCGTAGACAGGATTTTTTCTCAGGAGGGGGGGCGAACCGTAGATAAGGCCGCAGTGGTACCTGCAAGAAGAGTTTAATTAAAATTTTGGGAGTGCCACGCCCAATTTTTACCCAAAAGTCGTTAAAATCGTTTAAAAAGACAAGGATTCTGCACCCTCTTGAATGGCATGGCATGAATGGTATGAGTTGGTTAAATTCCCAGGGGGGGGCGTGGCCCCCCTGCCCCCCCCCCCCCTGTCTACGCCCATGGACGTTAACTATTATAAATATTTAAAATTGCCTTAATTACCAGTTTTTATTTTTTAATGGGCCTTGATAGGTCGAATTTCGGAATTAATAAAATTACACTTGAATGCGCGTGAAACTAAAAAATATTCGTATGAAAGATCTGCAGAGATTGTTAGCCCCGGGCGGCTTTTTGGGTTAATCCGCCACTGAGTAGCTCCTGACAGAATGTTACTGATAGACAAGATCGAACTACCAATATTCTGCATCAAGTGAGGATAATTATTTATAATTTCATATTAATGTTTAAATTTTTATATGCATCATACAACCATTATGATACGAGGTAGCTCCTGACACACTGTTGCGGATAGACAAAGTCGAACTATGGAAAATTGGTTTCAAGTGAGGCTAATTATTTATAATTTCATATCAAAGTTTAGATTCTTATATGTGCCAAACAACCTATATGTCAGAGGTAGCTCCTGAAATAGTGTTACCGATAGACAAGGTCAAACTACGAACATTTGGCTTAAAGTGAGGATAATTATTTATAATTTCATATCTGCGTTTATATTTTTATATATGCCATACGACCACAATGATACTCTTTTTGAATGTATCTCAGAGGTAGCTCCTGACACAGTGTTACTAATAGACAAGATCGAACTACGAAAATTCGGCATCAAGTGAGGATAATTATTTATAATTTCATATCTATGTTTATATTTTTATGTGTGCCATATGACTATAATGATGCTCTTTTTGATTGTATCTCGGAGGTAGCTCCTGACACAGTGTCGCCGACAGACAAGGTCGAATTACGACAAATTGGCTTCAAGTGAGGTTAATTATTTATAATTTCAGATCAATGTTTAAATTTGTATATGTGCCAAACGACCATAATCATACTCTTTTTGATAGTATCTCAGAAGTAGCTCTTGACACAGTGTTGTGGATAGACAAGGGCGAACTACGAATATTTGGCTTCAAGTGAGGCTAATTGTTTATAATTTCATATCTATTTTTAAATTTTTACATGCGCCATACGACCATAATGATACTCTTTTTGACTGTATCTCAGAGGTAGCTCCTGAGACAGTGCTGCCGATAGACAAGATCAAATTCTGAATGTTTGGCTTCAACTGTACTAAAAATTTAATGTTAGGTATAGGATTTTATTTCTCATATTATTGTTTTTAGATTTATAGTGTTCAATAGTGAAAATCGTCGCATGATACGACTCCTACTCTCTAATTCAATTATTATTAGTCTAACTTTTTCCAGTTTAGCTTCATTAAATTAATTTTTCAATTCTAGCTTACAATAATTTATATTATATTAAATTTACATTAAATTACATTTAGTACTACTGTGATGTTCTCTGTTAGGTTCACCAGTATCGTTGCATACTGAAGAAGACAACTCGCGTAGTGTTAAGGTTTTATTAGTAAAACATAAGTACTTGATAATACTCTAATAGGAATCTAATGGGAAAAGTTCTCTGTTCACACATAAATGTACATCTATAAATAATGACTTTCAGGGTTTGTCTATATTATATTTAAACTCTAAACAATTACTATTATCTAAATATCATGAATGCTTATTAATAACACCAACGAATTCATGGTTGTCTTAGTTTATGTCGCCCTGAACTATCAAGGTAATTTATGTAATAATAATACCTACAATTTGTCTCAATTACGGAATCCAGCACACTACTGGTTCAACTTTAGCTGCAGCTGTAACCTTATTTGAACTTTAATTATGTTTGATTATTTTCTTGATCGTAAAATGGATCAATCAGACAGCGATTTTCTGACTAAATTTTGTTTAGGTAAGTGATTATTGCACTAGACCAGTTTAACAGCGATTAAACTGCATCCTCTATATTGGATTTCGTTTTGCCGATTGTATCTGATTCTTGCAATTCTCATTAACGGTTTTTGAAAAAACATTTTTTTTCTAAATGGTTCGAATGATTTAATATTGATTTTTATTGCCAAAACTCTGATTTTCTTTTAAATTTGTATTTCATTTTTTTGGTATGAGGTGACAGAAAATGTCAAATTTTGAAATGTTTACATGTCGACTTTGATAACGTTCAATATTTTTCGCATGATTTTTCTTTTTGGCAAATAGTTTCATGCAAAATAATTTATAAATAAAAACTATTTTGCATTCAACATTTTCCAGAAAAATCATGCTCAAAATATTGAACGTAGTTTAATCGATTAAATTCATAGTTCTCGTGATATAATATATGGTTATCCTAAATACGCTTATTTCGATTTTAACTTACCTCAACTTCAAATCTGCTACAGTTTTCGAGCTTTTACTTAATATTAGGGCCATATTTTCAACATCCGACATGTTCACTCTCGTTTTTCTATTGATGACATTCCCTCTCAGCTCTTCCACGGTTGATTCCAATTCGCCTAAGTCTTTTTCTAATCGCAGCATTTCCTGCTTGTACAGATCTTCTTCCCTTGTTAGTCGAACTCGCTCTTGATCCATACCTAGAAAAATAATTATGTATCGAAAATTAATCCACCCTTTAAATGCAAAAGTCCTCATCATCATCATCTCACATTTATTTCCAAAATTTTAGTACATTATGACACATTCCTAATGATAATGATATGCTATGATTTTTTCCCGCGCTTTGCTACACGTCAGACAACGCGTTTTCGGCGCGGGTTACAAGCACCTAAACGGGGCAAGGTGTGTGCCCTATCACAATAAAAGGGGTTGTGATGCTGTTATTTTATTTATTAGCTTTCCTTGGGGCTCAACCCCTTCAAAACACCTACCAGTTAGTGTCAGCATTTGGCTGTAGTGTATGTTTGTAATGAAGTATTTTAGTTTTTATTGATAAAGTACTTAATGCAGGGAAAAGTTCTGCAAAAACCCTGCTTAGAATTGCTCATAGATGAGCGTACAATACGGAACGATACAAACAATTATATTTACAACATGTACTATCCCAGAGGAGGGTTGAAGAGTAAAAATTAATATTTACATATGTACAAGTTGTTCAGATTTAGTGTCTAAATCTGGTTCCGGTGGCCAGGAATTGTAACATACCAGGAGCAAAGAGCGAGATTTATATTCGGCTGCGGTAAATAGGACGCATCCGTGGCGGTGTTGTGTATGGTGTATGTCTGTATTAATGTTATAGTGCAATATTTGCAGTATCCTGTTGCACGCTTCACCTCCATGCTCGAGCCTGGTAGGTAAGTACGTGCCAGGTTGTGTTTGTGTCATTGTTTTAATAACACTCTCTATATTAAGTGCTTTATCTTGTTCTTTATGCATGGATGTTGTCAGCTACCTATATTCAGCTGTGTATCTGTATCTTTTCGCTCTCCGTCGGGTCAGCCGAGGGAGCAATGAAGCTAATTTGGGCGCGTTTCGCAGCTGTTCGGTTTAGTGTTGCTATTTTCATATGAAAGAGAGATGTGTGTAGGTGTTCTATATAATATTTACAATGGGAAAATTTTATATTCACGGTTTGAAAACTTGGTTAGGGTGGTCTGATTGGTTTAAAATAAACTGTCGAGTCTCTATATATAGGACCGTGCTTTGGCCGGCGCTCCGGGTCAAATCTCTCGTTGGCTATGTCCGCCGTCAGCGGTGATCCCCGTATTTCAGATTTAAAGAACCTACACGCTAGGCCGTCTATATGCTCGTTGATGAGTTCCATGCCCGCCCACGCGTGCAGGTCCTCTACTCTGATTCTATCCCTTAGGGAGACCGAAAAGGCGGCTCTTAGGTAATTGTTCTGTATTATTTGTACCTTTTTCAGGTGAGATTTGGCCGCGGAGCACCAGATAGGGGCACCATATAAAATTGCCGGTCTTATGATGGATCTGTAAATAATAAGTTTATTTTGGGGGCTTAAAAAGGATCTGGGCGATATGAGAATATTAAGGCTCTTTTTAATAGCGATATTTTTCTGAGTTATATGTTCTATATGCTTACTGAAATTTAGTTTCTTATCAAAAATTATCCCAAGATATTTGACTCGGTCTTTAGGTGTAATTTGTGCATTGTTTATTACGAGAGGTGTGATTTCGATGTTAGTCCGCTTGCGCGATAACACTATAAGCTCTGTTTTTCCAGCGTTTAGGGTAATCTTCCACTTCTCGTAATATTGTGTAAGTGTGTCAAGGTGTCGTGTAATGTTTGTTTTGGCCACTTCGGCGTTAGGATCTTGGGAATAAATTACTGTATCATCCGCATACAGGGCTTGACGGGTATTGGGATTTGAAGGAAAGTCAGCAATAAAATAACTGAAGAGTTGTGGTGATAGTACCGTTCCCTGTGGTACTCCGGCGTGGATGCGCCTGACTGACGATGTCTGCTTACACACTCGGGTTTCAAAGGTGCGCTCGGCAAGGTATGACTCAATCAGAGCTGCTAAATGCAGTGGCAGTCCATACTCCACATACAGTTTGAACAGCAGTCCATTATGCCACACCTTGTCGAAAGCCTTTTCTATATCGAGGAGCAACATCACGGTAGATTGCTTCTCATTGAAGCATTGGTAGACGTCAGTTGCGATTTTCGCGGCTAGCATGGTAGTGCCATGCTTTCCGCGAAAACCGAACTGCTCCTGCGGCAAAATGCGCAGTTTTTCCACCGCGCTGCTGATCCTCGGCAACAGAAGCTTTTCAGCGACCTTACCGAGTGTGTTTAGCAGCGAGATTGGCCTATATGAGGCCGGCGATTTCAGGTTTTTGCCTGCTTTGGGGAACAGCACTATGCACGCTTTCTTCCAGGCAGAGGGGAAGTGTTGCAGCCGAATAATTGCATTAATAATGTGCATATATTGGATTAAGGTTTTGTTAGGCATGTTTCTAAGTAGGATGTACGGAATATTATCCGGACCGGGAGCTTTATTTCTCGGAAGTTGGCAGAGAACTTTGCGGATTTCCGCAGGGGTCACTCTGAGTTTTTCGAGTGCTACAGGGGCGACAGGGTACTTTCGGTCTTTGAACCGATTGACTTGTTTCGTGATATTTACGTGCTCCAGTGTCGCGTTTGGTACCTCGCTGTAGACTCCCTCTAGGTAGTCCGCGAAGGCTTCCGCTTTCCCTAGATCGTCGATAATATCTAGGCCGTTATGTCTAAGCTCAGAGCTTTCAGCAGAGCCTCCGCGGACTCTCCTAGCGAGTTTCCACAGCGAACCATCCCTCACACTGACACTGTTCACGTAATCAAGCCATTGCTTGTTTCGGTGTTCACGAATTTGTACCTTTATCGCCTCTGTGAGCTCTCTCACTCGGGCCGCCTCAATTTCTGTCCTGTTTCTCTGCCATCTGCGTCGAATTCTATTACGGAAAGAAATTAAATTTAGGATAGGTTCGGGAAGTATTTCTGTCCTTGGACGTATAATTGTCCTTGGACACATTGCATCACGGATGCGCTGGATATTTAATGTTAGATTGCTTACCTCATTTTCAAGTTCCTGGGTTGTGTCTATTTGTCGGGGAATGACAGTTGCCTCACTTAGCCTCTCTCGGAACGCTCTCCAATCAAGATTCCTGTAAGAGATTACGGTGTCTTCCGAAGCTGGCGCTCTGCGATGCAGTGTAATCTTTATTGGAAAGTGGTCCGAGTTTAGCGTATCCATTTCCTGGAGCCTTGAAGCTCTTATCGCCCCCCGAGTAATAGCTACATCCAGGAACGAGGCGCTTCGGATGAACGTGGGATTTGTGGTTTTGTGAAAGGATATTTCCAGGTTATTCCCGATTATTCTCCTTAATAATCTACCCTTAGCATTGGTAACGCCGCCCCATTCTGCGTGGGTAGCATTTAGGTCACCAATGAGTAAGGATACCCTATTTTGCGGTAAAAAAGCAAGGATATCGGGTTCAGTGAGGCGGAGAGCCGGAGGGGCGTAGCCGCCGTTAATACGTAGGCCATCCGCGGTCTCTATACTGACATGTTCAATATTCGTACGGATGTTACGCACTCTCTTGTATCGGATTGACCTATGTATTAGACAGGCCACGCCGCCTCCAGCTCGATCAGGCCTATCATACCGCTCCAACCTGTAGTTTCGTATTTTTAATACGAAGTCTACGTTTATGTTGGTTTCAAGTAGGAAAATCACCTGAAAATTGGACGAATACACAAAATTTCTGAACTCGCCCAATTTGGACCTAATTCCGTTACAATTCCAGCTTGCAATATTGTACATGGATACATTTATATATTAAAGTTGTTATATTCAAGTGTGAAGAAGCGTATCGAGGCTTGCATAATTTGTATGCGGTCGCCTCGACACGCTTCGAGCATATTTGCATACGCTTCAAGTGCTCTAAAAAGCTCATCAATATTTATAAGACTGTTGATTTTGGTTATAACATCATTTAATTTAGTTAAGTTGGTAGTTATGTTTGAAGGATTTGAATTTATATTTAAGTTAGGAATATTTTGTTGAAGTACAGCATCACTAACCTGTACAGTTTTGTTTTTATCTAATTGGTTGTCTCTTCTTTGGCTCCTTAGAGGGGGAAACTGCCCTTCGTATTCTTCTTCCCGTGCTTGAAGTGGGACCTTGCTCGGGCCAGGGTCTCTTCGCTGACCCACGGCATTTCTGGATTCTTGTGGGTTCCTCCAGGCGGGATTTGTCGGTGGAGGCGCCGGCCTGTACACCTCTTTTGATTTGTTGGTCTGTGGTTTTAGCAGATTTAACTTATAAAGGTATACGGGACATTCCTCGTTGATTGACCTATGTGGCCCTGCACAGTTGGCGCACTTTACATTGTCGTTTTTGCATTCCGTTATATCGTGGGCCATTGCACATTTGCTGCAGGCGACTTGTCTGTTGCAGTATGTTCTAGCGTGACCATACTGCTGACACTTTTTGCATTGCATTACCGGGCGTCCTGCCCTTCTGTTTTCCCAGCTAACTCTGACTGACATAATCGTTTTACAGTCCTGGTTTAGTTTCTTGACGGTATGTGATGCTTCTAGGATGACCAGGTACATTGGCCACCTAGTTTTCTTCATTTCGAATATATTCCTCACTGGTAGGCGGTATTCATCTTTCAACGCTTCGGCTATTTCTTCAGGCTTTACATCCCCGTCTAGCCCCTTCAGTACAAAGGCTCTGGTTTTTTCAGTGGACTCGGCATAAGTGTGATATTCCGCATGTTCATGATTTAGCATACGTTTTAAGGTATGCAGATCGTTAAGTGTAGAACAGTATACAATTACTGAATTTTTTGTAAATTTCAGTTCGTAATTTTCAATGTGGAGGTTTTTAAGATCACTCCTGAGTTGTCTGTGATCGTTCGGCCTACCTTTTATAACCACCGGGGGCGGTAGAGTGGGTTTTTGTTTAGGGGTCGCTCTTGGTTTTTTGGCTGCTCTTGCTCTAGTGTTAATAGCCTTGGACGCCGAAGAGGACGCAATACTGACATTATCGTCCTCTGTGACCATATCTTCAAGTGGTTGGAAGCTATTGCTTGTTTCAAGGGGTGGTTGCTGCCCAATGTCCAGCGTGGCCACTCTGAAGTTTCGTTTAAATGGTAGCTGCTTAAACGGAACCTTAAATATGTCTTTCTGTGATTCTTGTTGCAGTGTTTGTGTGTTGGAGTCTCTTTGTGGGGAGGGTGGGTTGCCTGGTCCTGGTTTTTCAGGTGGCTCGTTTTGAGTGATCACTGGCGATGTGTCTCTTGATTTGGCTGTGTATGGCTGTTTGCTACTAGTGGTCTTGGGTTTTTTACTACTTGTTTCCGCACTTAGTAGTGAAGAAGGGCTGGCCTTCTTTTTACCAGTGTCTATTTTTGACCGTATCGGTTTTTTAATTCCAATCGGGTGGGCGTCTTTCAGGTGCTGTCTTACCCTGGTAACTATCTTCCAGAGATCAGCTCCGCTGAGCTCTTCTGGGTTTACTTTCTGTAAAGCCTCTACGTTTATTTTACATGTCAGGCATACTTCCATATACCTGACTGCTTTTTCTAATATTTTGTTGATTGTGGTCATACTTATCTTCCTGTCCGGGTTTAAGTCCAAGGATACGCTGGACATACTGTCCCCGTCGTCCTGTGGCTCATCCATGTTAGTTTCGGGGTTACGCCCCCGAGGGCTAACAAATAAAACAAGTTCCCTGAACTTTCAGGTGACTTTACTAGTATTTAAAAATAAAAGCAGTCAAATAGTTTTTTCAATATAGAATTCCGATAAATCGAAGAATTAAATACGCGCAGAGCTCCTTTGTACCTGAGAACTCCTTATCAGGTCTTGCTGCAAAAACGGTACAGCAAGAAATTCCGCACAACGCGTGTTGCCTCGACCGATGACAAAGCGTGATCGCAAAAGTCCTCGTCCCATTTAAATATTTTAGAAGTTGTATGAACAATGCGAGATTAATATTATGAAATTCATGAATTTTTTGGTGATTTATATTTTGAAATTACTTGTCACAACTTCGATGCTTAAAGTAAAATTTTGCCTCGAAATCTTCCTTAAAATCAGCAGAAACAGTTGCTTATTGCATGAAAAATTTCCAAGTACTCCGATCTTGGCCCATTCTTCCATCCTCAAATCGCTCTAATTAAGATTTCAGGCCAATAAATCTACTTACTTACAACAAAAACATACGCCTCCATATGTTAGAAGTAAAATTTTACCTCTAAATCCATTTTACCCTATAATCATTGAAAAATTTTTACATTTTCTGATCCTGATCCATTTTCCCTGCTTCAAACAAATTTCATTAAATGTATAAATCTACATATTTTAACCTGAATCTCAAGTCAAAATATTGTTTCTGCATGTACCAATTTAACGTTGATTTTTTCGTATTTCCTGATCTCGTACGGAAAATTGTTAAAGAATTTCTTTCATAGCAGAGATCAAGAGGTTTACGAATCGTAGATTGATTCCTTGAAAATAGCTATGCTTTGCCTGAAAAGTCTATTTTCCCGACATTTCCGAAATTGAGAAGCATTTTGAGAGTTTTTTTAACCTAGAAGTTCCCTATCAAATTGGCATCTAAGTGTTTTCGATCCTCGCGACTTTTTAGGCACTAGACCGACTCATAGCGACCGCTTTTTCAAATACACGCCAAAAAGATACCATTTTCCGGTTCGCGTCAATTTAAATATGGTTCAAAAGACCGTCAAAGGTACTTGTCCATCAGGGAACTTTTGAAAAATCACAGATTTGATGTAATGCTTCCAAGTATTGCCTAAAAAACGAGTTAAATTCTAAATTTCCACTCGCAGCTATTTTCAAGAAAAATAAAAATTAAACAACAATGGTTTTTGGCAACTGCGAAATCCCTCCGCTGAGTGTTTCTTTCTCTCGCTTGATCGAAGGAACGTCGCCGACTTTACCCGAATGAGTGTCACATATTCGAGCGTGTGGGCTCGGTCTAATTCACCACCACCGTGCTGAACGCGCCTAAAAAAGTTTTCTCTTTAAGAATGTGTTTGGGTAAACTACTAGCATTGTCTCGCTATTGTCTAGTTATCTAGGCAAACGTAACAATAACTGTACTAATATGAATGGCTACTTAAATAAACACGGCATTTGATAGGTAAATAAAAGCTTACTCAATTATACATATCGAAAGTCAAGAGCTTAAAGTATCCATTTCAAGTTGAATGTAAATAGTACAATATCATCTCGCAGTCGTGTTCGACTAATTTGCAAGTGAAATTAATGTTTGTTAGGTACACGCATCTGCATACCGAGGCAGATGCAATAGATTTCAAAGGCTCTTAGTTTCTAGGTTTTGCCCATATTGGCTTTATGAAGTAAGCAGAAATTTCAAATTTAAATACTTGTAGATTTTGATATTAAAACAGTAGAGGGTTTAGATAGAAAGCATATTGTTACACAAGAAAAAATAAAGTAAGCATGGCTTTTAATATCGTTATTAAATGCAACGCTATGTGTGTTTCTAGAAATTTTGACTCTACGCTTTATTATAACTTTCTTTTCTCATTACATAGTATACGAAATCTTGAGTAATTTTTGACTAAAACGAACTTATTTAATTTTTTTTTTCAAAAAACAGGCCTCTGGAAAACTATGATTTTAAAGTCAGAATTATAACCATTTGTAATGAGGTCATTTTTGTTTATCTTTGTTTAGTAAATTCCAAATGGCGGCGGCGCCGGCGGTGACAACAAACTTTTGAAAAAAATTGGTGTCCGATGATAATTAATTTTTTATATACTTGGTTATGTGAAGTATCCGTCACTGTCAATCAAAAACATTGGTGTGTCAACTTGTTGTCGAGAATGTGATATAGCGACCCGCAGATGCAACAAAATTGAGCCCAACAACGATCGCAAATATGGAGAAGAATGGGATAAAATCAGACCAGGATTATGCTTCCAGTATGTCTTCCAAGCAAAAGACCGCAAAAACCAAAATTACAAAATAATTGAAAAATAGTATTCGGGACGCAATTTACTCTATGTACGCCAGAAAAGAATATGTAACATTGGCAATAATAAGACAAAAGTTCAAATTGAGATCTTTTATTTTTTAAGGTCATCCTTATAGTGTGGTCCACGCACGAACCAAAGATGGCTTCATCAGGGGCGCGAATTTAATATCCAAGTGGATTAAAGACTTGGGCTTATCATGACAATATGAACAGAAAAACTTCGAAAACTGGTTTAAAACTCAGCTGGTTCCGAATCTTCCCCCAAAGTCATTCATAATCATGGACAATGCAAGTTACCATTCGGGTTTATTAGAAGAAATCCCGAGAAAATCTTGGACAAAGCAGAGACTGATCGAATGGTTGAAGAAAAAGAATATTGGCTTTCCAGAAAAGACCAAGAAAGTTCACATATGGAGTATTGCATGCAGATTGCAGAAACTGCCCTAGTGAAAAAAATACATCCTTGTTGAATACGTTAAACCTTTAGGATACAAAATTTTGCGACCACCATACCATTGCAAGTTTAATGCAATTAAAATGGTATGGTCGGAATATAAACGAAAATACGATCAATATATTTCCAATCTTAAGGGGTCACCTTCAGAAGTTCTGGCTACGTGGGAAAGGGTAATAATCGAAATTTCTATAGATCATTAGCAAAAATATGTTATTCATACAAAAAAGATAATTCAAGAAGCTTGGGAGGCAATATGAGTGCGTAATGCCTCTGACATTCCGCCACTTGTAATTATGACTGACGAAGACGACGACCGACGCCGCGACGACGAAGACAATATCTCTGACTTTAGTTCTGACTCTGATAATACTGACGAGACTGATTAAGCTTTTTTGTCCTTGCAAATTTTATTTTATGATCGTCATTCATATCGTTACAATTACATTAACTTGGCAATGCAATATGGTGTGATTTTTTTTGAATTTGTTTGTTTAATTTTTTGGATTGGTAGTTTCATTTTGATGTGTTTCATTTTCTTTATTTCTTTAACATGATGTTCATTTGAAAATTTTAATATTTAATTACGTGAAATCACTTTGCAAATGGTTTGATTCTGGAAAAATGGGTCAAGATCGAAAATTTTTGAAACTTTTGGTGATTATGTGCCGTTTATGTTGATTTTATGGCATATTTCGAGATACAGTTTCTCTTGCAGCATAACGGTGCGTATAGGTTTTGTAGTAAATAAGTAGTCTTATTTGCCTGAAATCTCTCTTGACGCCGAAAAAATGGGCTAAAATCGGAGTATTTGAAAATTTTTCAAGCGAAAAGCCGACTTTATGATAGATTTCGAGGCAAAATTTTACTTTAAATATCGAAGTCTATAGCATTTGTGGTAAGTACATTCAAAATATTCGTTCATATTGCAATTATTGGGATTATTTCTCCAATTTTTGTATTCTGAATAAATTATTTGTTAATTTTCTTATGCATGTAAACTGGGACTTGATGGGTAAATGCTATTTCTTATATTTTTTTATGCTTTTTGAAGTTTTCACTTCTGTCATGTGGTCTGAATCACACACCGTTTTTTATTTATTTTTTTTTAATCGATGGATCGGCAACATTAGGTTAGTGTCCGTCAGGGCCGGGATGGATTCATAGCTTTTTTAAATTCACATTTATACAAATATAGATATTTTCCTAACAAGTGCGAAAAGTAATACTTTACGAGCGGAGTTCAGGTAAGCTGTCGAGTGCGGAAAAAGCACTTTACGCATGAATTCGGAACATTATTTTTTCTACGACCGCATACAAATTTAAAAAAGCATATTAAAAGGTCAAGATTAAAGTCGACATTGTCAACACAGACAAATTAAGTTAAGTTAAACTAGAGTAACGAATCTCAAGGTGAATTATTACTAATTATTATGAATACTAATGTTAAAAACACAATTTTTCTGCAAATTAGTTAGAATAGCAGGTCCAGCGTAGTTAGTTGATGGTAACTGGCTGCTCAAAGTATTACTCGTAGATTCCAAAGTGCATGTAATGTTAATATTGACATTTTTATTTTCCCGCACTAGTGCGGGAAAAAATCACTTTTCCGCACTAGTCCGGGAAAGTGGCACTTTCAAATCCGAAATGCGTGCGGGAAAGTGGGTAAAAACGCACGATGGTAGAATTTTTTTTTATGTGATTTGGTTTAAACTTGGTAAACTGGAACTCGAAAGCAATGGATCCTAGGTAGCATTTTTTGTCGTAGACTCTAGTGCTCAGCAACTGAGCTTGAACACGATAATAAATTCTTATACGATTGAATCCACTTGTTGAGACTCGATAACATGCACAAATGGGTCAATAAAAATGCTTCCAGGAAGTTGCATGCAAAGGTGAGAAGGGTCGCCGTTTTTCGCCAGGTGGTTGCTTCCATTTTATATTGGCAAGCAATTGACGAATACAAATCATGTTCATAGCGACAAGAAAATCCCTACGGGAACCGATCATTTGTACGTAAACAAGTCAAATTTGATCCAGTCAAATGTAATTTTCTTCTTACTCCTCGCTACTACCGAATGATTGTCACTTGAGGCTAAGCATTTAAAATAACGGATTACAAAGCAGCGCTCACATTTTTTCTCGATTTTGAAAATACAGAATTGAAAATGTTTACGTATTACTCTCATACTTCGTTGTAATAAAATAACTAGTGGCTTTGTTGTGCAGTAATGAAATACCAACTAGAATAAGGGCGCATGCTGCTTTTTCATAATTTTATAAAAATGTCTTCATAATGCATTAAAATCTATTATCAAATTATCAAACGTATTGCGTACCTGCTTGCCAAACTTGTTCACCGCCAGCCAGAAGCATCGCCCGAATTTTTATAAATGTATCTCTAATCGTCTCCTTGACTGAGTGCGCTTGCGCCTGCGACATTCTTCTTAAGTTCCTAACTTCGGCTCGCAGATCCTTCGCCTTCTTCTGCAGGCCCCGTAGTTGATTGTACATTTCTGGTGTTAATTGTAAATCCCTGTATATCCGACTGTCGTATTGACCTGGTGATAAAGACGCTGGTTTGGGTGGTGGTGCTGGCTTTAGGCGATCTCGTTCTAGAAAAGTATTAAAAGAAAATCTTAATGTGCGGGGTTGTAAGGACAACATTGAAAACAATAAATTCGATAATAAACACTGGTAAAAGGTCCATTAACTAATTTTAAAATCATCTAATTCAATGTTTTAAATGACTTATATTGCTTATATTGTTATAAGTACGCAATAATTATTCTCCTATTCGTGAAAGATTGTGTCATACTCAGGCACATTTCGTCGTATTATTTCACCACACAATTCGAGCTTTAAGGTTTTCTAGATTATTTGGTTATAAAAAATAAGGTTTATAAAATGAATAAAAAATGCTGTGAAAGATTAACAAAAGGACAGAGATGTGTTATTGGCGATACAAGGTAATCCTCATGATTATTGTGCTTTTTAAACCGAAGAAAGTGAATGTTTGGATGGCCATTTTCAATAATGTTATTTTCATAGATGGTAACTTGAAAATAGACAGCTATATGGATTTATTGACACTAAATGGTATTCCTGCTGGAAAGCCGATTATACCAATAATAACGGTATGGATTGAACCACAGTAATAACCAGTGGATTGGACGCAGGGGAAAAATCTGATGGCCGACATGATCACTCGACTTAAACCCTTTCAAGTTTTTCCTTGTAGGGTTAGGCCAGATTGTTAGTGAAATAATACCATGAAATGTTTCGGAATGTGGGCCAATCTTTCAAGGATAGAATAGATTTCTTTGCCGACAGCATATTAATGACCGTCCTCGCTTAACTTTGGAGAAGATATTGACGAATTGCAATTTGGCTTTAGAATTATCAAACTTCGTTGAGCTTGATCGTTATAATTGGGATAATAAAAATAAAAACACATAAATACAGTATTTGCAGAATTTTCGTTAGCAAACTAAAACTTTCTTATTTTCTGTTCTTCAAGGAAAACTTATTATTTGAAAAAATGTTTTGTCCCAAATGGAAAACGACGTAATTGAAAATAAACGAGCGTATAAACTGTATTTCATTTTTAACGTTTCCGAAATGGCAATTTTTCAAACTTTTTTATTATTCGACTTTAGACAAAAGCTATTATTTCTAAAAAGTTATGCTTCTTCCCAAATCCAAGCGACGTAATTTAAATTAAACTAACCTATACAGGGTGTGCCATAATTAACTTTTCCGAAGCGTCAATTTTGTAAATTTCCTTTATTATTCTATTTTCGACATAAAGCTTTTCTTTTTAAAAAGTTTCGCTTCTACCCAAATCCAGAATGACGAACAGAACAGAAGAGCACCTTGAAGAACTGGAAAAGGAAATAAATTCCATCAAATGGGATATCATTGGATTGTCCGCAACGCGCCTACCTGGAGAGAAAACAACGATCTTAAAATCTGGTCACTTACTAAACTGCTGGCCATTTGCTTTCGAGCAAGGAAAATTTCGCCTAAATTTAAAACTAAATATTTTCTTAACCAGACATGATATCGACCTACGGTTTTAAATGATTAATAGACTTGTCCCTTAGGAACAACTTTCCAATGTTGGATTTTTTTAAACTATCATGGAATATTATATACAGGGTGTGAAAGAAGACGCTGATTTTTGCTCCAATTTCAATAGCATGTAACTGTAAATTTTTTTAAATTTTGCCACTGTACGTCAATTGAATTACTGGTTCATAGCAAAGAAAGTAGTTTGTCATCTGATATCTGCTATATTTTAAGAGATATTGATTTTGATTTTTTTGTAAAACCTTGATTTTTTCAACTTTTTGGTAGCTAGACCCCACTGTGCGTTATACCGTGCAAATTTTATAAGTGATTATCATTATACCTTACGAAAAGCTTTTTTATGTTCAGTAAAAAAAAGTACCTAAATGTTGTGATGTACAGTGGCGTACTTATAATCACTTATACTATGGTTTATTAGTATCTCACAATTTTTCCCGATTGTTTTGTATTGGAAAGAACTAGCTTCTAGATTTAGCAAGTTTTATCCTTATTTTTAATTTTTTAATGTTGCACTGTATCTACATGTATATTTTACAGTATGCCTAAAAAAATATTTAAAAAATTATAATTTTTTAATTTAATTTTTGGAAAAATTTTATTTATTTATTTCTAATACAGCACTATTCCTAAAACTAAACTGGTTTTGAAAACCCTTAAAATTAAATGTCACTAGTTTGATGTGTTTGATTTTGCGAGCGAGTACTTGTGAGATACTCATAAACCATAGACATATAGTGATTATAAGCACACCACTGCACATCATAGCATTTAGGTACAATTTTTTTACTGAACATAAACAAGCTTCTCGGAAGGTATAATAATCACTTATAAAGTTTGCACGATTCAACGCACAGTGTGGTCTAACTACCAAAAAGTTGAAAAACAAGATTTAAAAAAAAATCGATATCTCTTAAAATATAGCAGATATCAAAAATTTGAAAGACTGCTTTCTTTGGACCAGTGATTCAATTGATGTACATTGACAAAATTTAAAAAAATTATTATGAAAGTTACATGCTATTGAAATTGGAGCAAAAATCACCGCCTTCTTTGACACCCTGTATATAAAATTTTTTGACAGTTTAAAAAAATCCAACATTGGAATTATTCTCTTAAGGGATAAATCTATTAACCATTAAAAACCAGAGATCGATATCATGTCTGGTTAAGAACATATTTTGTTTTAAATTTAGGCGAAATTATTGATGCCCGAAAGCAAATGGCCAGCAGTTTATATCAGAAAAACGTCGATACAAACCACCATTTGGGTGGCGTTGGATTTTTAGTTAACAGAAGAATTAAACATATGGTGGGCAAACTTCATGCCATATCTGAGAGAGCCATATACATGATAATCAAACTGAGCAAACGTTATACAATGCAAATAATAAATGCCCCGACAAGCACTTCAGAAGATATAGAAGCAGAACAATTCTTTGAAGATATATCTACCGCAAAAAGCATGGAAAAATCACACTTCGTAATGGTAATGGGGGCTTTTAATGCAAAAGTGGGGAAAAGAAACCAAGACGACACAGGGTTTGTCGGAAGCTATGGACTAAGGGAGAGGAACAACACAGGAAATATATTTGTAGACTTCCTCAGCAATTAAAACCTCTGCTGCTTTTAACACATTTTTCAAGAAGCCACCCCAACGCAAATGGACGTGGAGAAGCTCAGACAATTTATCAAAAAATGAGATTGATTACATTCTTTCAAACAATCGTAAATGCTGCAAAGATTTCTCAGTTTTAAATAGAGTTGACGCAAGAAGAAATCACAGAATGGTCAGGGCATGTTTTAACATTGATACTAAAATCGAAAGAAATAAGTTAATCAAGCAACCTAGATTTCCAACAAGTGAAGAACTGGAAGACACAGACGCGAGACAGGAGGAATTCCAAAAAGAACTAGCAAGACATTTACCATCGGATGAAGTTCTCGAAAATAATATGGATATAAATCAACTCAATGAAAAATTGACAACATCTATAAAAACAGCAGCTAAGAAGATCTGCTCAAAAACTAAAAAACCAGGAAATTCCAAACTTAGCACAACCACCATGCAAATGATGAAACAAAGAAGAGAGTTGGAAAAAGGAACGGAAGAGCACAAATTACTTAACAGCTCTGTAAAGAAAGCCATCCGTAGAGATATGAGATCACGCAGAACCAGAGTGATGTCTCGTATCACACCATCGAAAAAAATAAAAACATGAAAGTTCTCAGGTCAAGACTGTCCAGTGGAAAGCAAATAATTACAAATATTAAAAACGAACACGGTATAGTTGTATCAGACCCCCAACAAATTCCACAAGTCATTGAAGAATTGTACATGGAGTTGTATTTGTCTGGGATACCTACTGCGGAAGCTGACTGTCATCGGGTAACAGTAACAAATATGGGCTCAGAAGACCTTCCAGAATTATCCCTGGAGGAAATAAGAACAGATCTGCGCATGATGAAGAACGGTAAATGCCCGGGAGAAGACAATGTTACAGTGGAAATGTTGAAATTTGGAGGACGTAAGATAGAGAAAACCCTACAGACTCTGCTCAACAAATGTCTACAGGCTGGTAGAATACCGAATCCTTGGTATAATGCAGAAGTTGTGCTTTTGTTCAAGAAGGGGGATAATACAAATCTCCAAAACTACCGTCCTATCAGTTTACTGTCACACCTCTATAAACTTTTAACTAAAATACTTAACATCCGTCTTTCAAAAAAACTAGATTTCTATCAACCAGTGGAGCAAGCCGGGTTTCGAAGCGAATACAGCACAGCTGATCATCTACAAACATTGCGAACCCTAATAGAAAAAACAACAGAGTACAATATTCCCATATACCTTCCATTTGTTGATTTCCAAAAGGCATTTGATTCTATAGAAACATGGTCCTTTTTAAATGCCCTCAACAACGCCAGAATAGATTCTAGGTATAGTGCTCTTATAAAAAAAATATATATGAGTACGCAACAATGCAAGTAAAAATTAACACGAAGACACGAAAACAGACAAAATCAAATTAAATCGAGGAGTACGTCAAGGGGATACAATATCGCCAAAGTTATTCACTTTGGCTCTAGAAGACGTCTTCAAAAAACTTCAGCGGGAACAAAAGGGAATAAAGATTGATAGATCATTTCTAAATAATCTACGCTTTGCAGATGACTTCGTCATCATTTCCAGCAACTTATGCGAACTAACAGAAATGTTGCATCAATTAAATGAAGCTTCTAAAAGTATATAGCTGACAATGAACATAAGCAAGACCAAAACAATGAACCCCGACAATGCTGATATCAACATAGGCGATCAGATAGTTGAGAATGTCAAAGAATACGTTTATCTAGGTCATACAATCAAACTAGGAAAAGAAAATCAAGCAGCGGAGATAACTAGACGAGTGAGACTCACGTGGGCTGCTTTCGGTAAACTTAAACACATACTGAAGAACACTAACATCTCAATGAACCTGAAACGAGAGGTCTATGATAAATGCATTTTGCCGGTGACAACGTATGGATTGGAGACAACAACACTGACTCGACAGAGTGCTGATCGCTTTAAGGTGGCTCAGAGAGCTATAGAACGTGCTATGTTGGAGATTTCCCTTAGAGATAGAGTGAGAAATCAAGAAATTAGAAGAAGGACCAGAGTTACAGAGGTAATATCACGAGTGGCCGAGTTAAAGTGGAGCTGGGTAGGGCAAGTTGCACGCCAGAACAGTGAAAAGTGGACCATCAGGGTTGTACTTTGGCGACCCAGAGAAACAATGAGAAGTAAATGTAGGCCACAAAGGCGCTGGATAGATGATATCAAGGAAGAAGTAGGTCGAAGCTGGTTCCGGATAGCACAAGACCGACAGAAGTGGAAGAGACACGGAGAGGCCTATGTCCAAAAACGGATGGAAGAAGGCTGAAGAAGAAGAAGAAGATACAGGGTATACAAGGGAAACTTTTCAAACTTCTCTATTATTTTATTTTCGACAAAAAGTTATTTTCCGTATAAAAGTTTTGCTTTTTACCAAATCCAGAATTATGTAATTTAAATTAAACTATTCTATATAGCGTGTGCTATAATTACATTTTGCGAAGGGATAATTTTTAACCTTCTTTATTATTCTACTTTCGACAAAAAGTTATTCCTTATAAACATTTTTGCTTCTATCCAAATCCAGAATGAGGTAGTTTATTGTAAGCTAACCTATACAGGGTGTGACATCGTTAACTTTTTCGAAGGGGCAATTTTTCAAACTTCTTTATTATTTTATTTTCGAAAAAAAGCTTTATTTATAAAAAGTTTCGCTTCTATCAAAATCTAGAAACTATAAATTAAACTATCCTATACAGGGTGTGCCATAATTATCTTTTTCGAATGGGCAATTTTTCAAACTTCTATATTATTTTATTTTCGACGAAAAGCTATTCTTTATAAAAAGTTTTGCTTCTTCCCGAATCCAGAATAACGTAATTTAAATTAAGCTAACCTATACAGGGTGTGCCATAATTAACTTTTTCAAAGGGACAATTTTTCAGCCTTCTTTATTTTTCTTCTTTCGACAAAAAGTTAATCTTTATAAGCATTTTTGCTTCTTTTCAAATCCAGAATGAAGTAATTTAAATTAAGGTAACCTATACAGGATGTCTGATAATTATCTTTTTCGAAAGGACAATTTTTCAAACTTCGTTGTTATTCTTTTTTCGACAAAAAGTTATTCTTCATAAAAAGTTTTGCTTCTATCTTAATCCAGAATAACGTAATTTAAATTAAGGTAACCTATACAGGATGCCTCATAATTCTCTTTTTCGAAAGGACAATTTTTCAAACTTCTTTATTATTCCATTTTGGACAAAAAGCTATACTTTAGTTTTGCTTCTTCCCAAATTAACAATGACATAAATTAGTGTAAGCTAACCTATACAGGGTGTGCCATAATTAACTTTTTCGAAGGGGAAATTTTTCAAACTTCTTTATTATTTTATTTTCGACAAAAAGCTGTTATTTATAAAAAGTTTGTCTTCTATCGAAATTCACAATGACGTAATTTAAATTAAACTATCCTATACAGGGTGTGCCATAATTATCTTTTTCGAAAGGGCAATTTTTCCAAATTTCTTTATTATTTTATTTTCGACAAAAAGCTATTCTTTATAAAAAATTGCATCTTTCCAAATCCAGAATGACGTAAATTAAATTAAGCTAACTTAAACAGGGTGTCCCATCATTAACTTTTTCAAAGGGGCAATTTTTCAACGTTCTTTATTATTCTACGTTCGGCAAAAAGTTATTCTTTATATACATTTTTGCTTCTATTCAAATCTAGAATGAAGAAATTTCAATTAAGGTAACCTATACAGGATGTCTCATAATTATCTTTTTTGAAAGGACTGTTTTTCAAACTTCCTTGTTATTCCATTTTCAACAAAAATCTATTCTTTTCAAAATGCTTTGCGCCTTGCCAAACCCAAAATGACGTAATTTAAATTAAGCTAACCTAGGCAGGGTGTCTCATAATTATCCTTTTCGAAATGATAATTTTTCAAACTTCTTTGTTTTACGATTTCTGACAAAAAGCTATTCTTCATAAAAAGTTTTGCTTTTTCCCAAATGTATAATGACGTATAATGAGCTAACTTATACAGGCTTTCTCATAATTATATTTATCGAAGGGGCAATATCTCAAGCTTCTTTATTCTTCTATTTTCGACAAAAAGCTATTCTTTATAAAAAGTTTTGTTTCTTCCCAAATACAGCTAATCTATACATATTATAATTTTATTTTTGGAAAGGGCAATTTTTCAAACGTCCTTATTATTTGAATACCGACAAAATCTATTATTTTAAAAAAGTTTAGCTTCTTGCCAAATCCAAAATGACGTAATTTTAATTAAGATAACCTATACAGGGTGTTTCAGAATTAGCTTTTTCGAAAGGATAATTTTTCAAGCTTCTTTATTATTCCATTTTCGATAAAAAGCTATTCTTTATAAAAAGTTTTGTTTTTTCTCAAATCCAGCATGACGTAATTTAAATTTGGCTAACCTATACAGGGTCTTTCATAATTATATTTTTGGAAAGGACAATTTTTCAAACTTCTTTATTATTTTATTTTCGACAATAATCTATTCTTTTTAAAAAGTTTTGCTTCTTGCCAAATCCAAAATGACGTAATTTAAATTAGTATAACCTATAAAGGGTGTTTCATAATTAGCTTTTTCGAAAGGATTATTTTTCAAGCATCTTTATTATTCTATTTTCGACAAAAGGTGT